>CM021109.1:7172193-7316129 GCA_007115665.2 Sequoiadendron giganteum
CTTGAACCTTGAGGATTGTAAACATTGCTTGTCAAGAGGCACTTGAGAGAAACTAGAGAAACAAAGAGATCCTTTGTATCATTGTATGTCTTACTGAAAACAAAAAAGGGGTTGGTGCTCCTTGAAATTGGTATTTCTAAAAGAGGAGTTGGTGCTCAAAAATCAGCCTATGAGGAATTGTCAAAAGTGATTATTAAAATGAAAGCCTAAAAAGGTAGTAGTTTAGGAGTGGTTTTTCTACCCCAGGAGGGTTTTCCACTTGACATATCTTGTGTCATTTTTCTTATCTTTGGTTCGTCTGTTTCATTTCATGAATTCTTTAATATGCTATATTTCACCATTATAATTTTCATTTCATTTTATGTGATTGCATTCAATACATGAATGAGTTTATCATTGATAAATGAGAGCACACGTCTGGTTTATTTCAGTTTTATTAAAAAATTTGAAAACAATTAATGACACCAATTCAACCCCCCTCTCAGTGTCTTTTCACTCCAACAATTGGTATCAAAGCCTAGGGTCCTCTGATAGGTCTATCCAACCTATGATTGATTCTGGCCTTGGAGTCTATTCAAAATGTCTCAAGCTCATGAAGGCACATCCAGGACTAGAGCTCCATTATTTGATGGAACTGATTATGTTTTCTGTAAAATCAGAATGGAGACTTATTTAACTTCTATTGACCTCGATGTGTGGAGCATAGTGTTAACTGTGTACACTGTACCAACTACATTGCCCACAAATTTTGATGAAAAAAAAGATATGAAACTAATGCAAGAGAAAAACATTCTCTCCTGTGTGCTTTGACTAAAGATGTCTTTATCAAATTCATGCAATGTAGCTTTGCTAGGGATATCTGGACTAAACTTGAAACTATCTATCAAGGAAATGAAAAAGTAAAATAGTCAAAATTCTTCACTCTAAAACACTAGTTTGAAGATATAAAAATGAGGGACGATGAAAAAGTCGTTGATTACTTCTCGAGAATTGATGAAATTGTCAATGTTATGAAAGGTTTGGGAGAAGAAGTGAAAAAATTTGATGTTGTAACTAAGGTCATTAGAACTTTACCAACCAAATTTGAAGCTAAGGTCGCTACTCTTGAAGAGAAGAAACACTTTGACCATCTTACCCTAGACAGCCTACAAGGCACTTTGACTGCCTATGAAATGAGGATCAGTAAAAACAATTCTTCTGCTAAATAAACTGCCTTTAATACTAAAAGGAAAGAAAAACCTAAGGCTACTGAATTAGAATTTTCTGATTCCAAAGAATCCCACTTTGTTAGGAATCTCAAAAAGGTTTCTGGAAATTATAACGGAAAACTTCCCTTCAAATGCTTTAACTGTGGTAAAATAGGCCACTTTGCTACAAAGTGCCCCTATGGTGTTCCGAATAGTGATAATGAGAAATCTGAAAAACTGGCTAAGAAAAAGGCCTATAGACCTAAACAATTGTTCAACTTCAAAAATAAGAAAAGTATGTTCAGCAAAAATGAAACAGACATTGAATCTGAAGATTATTTAGATGAAGATGATGAAAACCTATTCATGGGTGAAATAATTTAGCAAGAAGATGCTAAAAACAATGAGGCTAAAGTTGGTGAAGTGGATCTTGAAGGTGAACTGAAATGTGCATTAAAAGAGCTAAGAAAACTCAAAAAACAAATTCTTTCTCAAGAACAAAACTCAGCTTAAGCTCTTGCTCAAGAGCAACTCACAAATCTTGAAATTGTCTCATTGAAAACTCAACTTGAAGAAACCAAGAGAGTTGAATATTTTCTTTGTATTGGCATAAATCTTAAAGATCAAGAAATTCAAAAACTTGAACATGAGATTTTTGATCTCAAGAAGACCATAGAGAAATATGAGAGTACTCTTAAACTGAATGACATGCTCAGTAAACAAAAGTTGAACAAGGACAAAATAGGTATTGGATTTATGAAGGCTGAATGTTCAAATGACAGTGCAAAGGATAATGTTGTTGTTGGAAATACAATTTATGAATCTAATCATCTTGATTCTGATAAGGATCATGTTCATCCTTTTAGGAATAACAAAATATCATAGAATTCTAACCCTTTCTTTTATGGGTATTGTTATTTCTACAACAGATTTTGCCACAAAGTGAGCTCTTGCAGATTTATAAATCCTAGAACACCTAGATTTTATTATAGGAAAAATCATGTCTTTTCCAGACAGATTAGATGCTTCACATGCAATTCCATGGGTCATTCTACTAAGCAATGTAAAGCTGGTCGGCAGAATAAATAGCCAAAAACTAAAAAGGTCTAGAAACTTAAAACTATCAACATCATAGAACAAAATATGTTAGTTCAAACTACTTTCCACTACAAGAAAAAGGACTTATGGGTCCTGGACAATGGTTGTTCAAACCACATGACTGGTGACAAAGAAAAAATCACTAATCTTGAAGATTATGTAGGTGGATATGTGAAGTTTGGAGATAATTCAGGTATACAAATCAAAGTTATAGGTTCACTTCTTCTAAATGAAGACACTCCTACTTACAATGTGTATTACGTAGAAGGGTTAAAACACAATCTTCTAAGTGTCAGTCAAATTTGTGACAGTGGCTATCAAGTCTTCTTCACTTCATAAGGATATGAGATTAAAAATAAGCTTGGAAAATTTATTGTTGTTGAAAGAAGGACTAAGGGAAATGTCTACAATCTTCTTGACACATCTGGAAATAAAAATAATCAAGGTATGTGCTTAATGAGTCATGTTGAAGAAATTTGGTTGTGGCATAAGAGACTAGGTCATATTAATTTTGACAATATGGTTAGGATTAGTAAGAATCAGAATGTAAGAGGTCTGCATGTCTTAAGAAAACTTGAAAAATGCAGTCTATAAAGAATGTCTCAAAGGAAAGCAAAAAAAGGTAAGCTTTAAATCTAAAGAACATTCTTCTTCTAGGCCTCTGCAACTTGTTCATACAGACTTATGTGGTCCTACAAGGACTAGATCTATCAATGGTGAGAAATATTTCATGTTATTTTTTGATGACTAATCTCGTATGGTATGGGTTACTTTTCTTAAGCACAAATCTGAAGCTTTTGAACTTTTTAAAGTCTTTAGAAAAATGGTAGAAAGGGAGTCAGACTTAAAATTGAAATTTCTAAGATCTGACAAAGGTGGTGAATTCGGCTCACAAGAATTCATTTACTACTATGAAAGACATGGCATAAAAAGACAATATGTTGCTACCAGAACACCTCAACATAATGGGATTGTTGAGAGAAATAACATAACTGTAAAAGAGATGGCAAGGACTATGTTGGATGAAGCAAAACTGCCAAACATGTACTGGAAAGAAGTTGTTCATACAACTGTCTATAT
The DNA here is from genome assembly GCA_007115665.2 of Sequoiadendron giganteum. Lineage (NCBI taxonomy): Eukaryota > Viridiplantae > Streptophyta > Pinopsida > Cupressales > Cupressaceae > Sequoiadendron > Sequoiadendron giganteum. Next base: position 7,175,559 of record CM021109.1, read on the forward strand.
CTTGAATAGAGTACAAATCAGAGTGAAATCAAATTTCACTCCATATGAACTGTGGTATGGTAAATCTACCTCAATTAAATAATTCAAAATATTTGGCTACAAATGTTTTATCAAGAGAGATGATGATAACTTAGGCAACTTTCAATCTAAGTCTGATGAAGGTATCTTTTTAGGATACTCTACTCATAGCAAAGCCTATAAATTCTTTAATAATAGGCTGAATAAGATTATTGAATCTGTCAATGTCAAATTTGATGAAAATCTTCTTTTAGATGTTGAATCTATGTAGGACAATGAGGAAGAAGAATTTGAACCTGAAATAAATTCAAAAGGCTTTGAAACAGCAAAGCCTAAAGTAGAATCAGCATGTCCTAAACTGGCTGAAGCAAAATCTAAAGATGCTGAAACTAGTTCTAAAAAATGTGTAACAAAAACTCCTTCAAAATCTCTTGCAAGAAACCATCCTAAAGATTTGATTATTGGAGATAAATCTATAGGAGTTCAAACAAGGAGAAGAACTGTTAACTCTGATGAAAAATCTCACATAGCTGAGCTTACTGCTTTCTGTTTAATTACACAGTTTGAACAAAAATAAAATGATTAAGCTCTAACTGATGAATTTTGGCTTAATGCAATGCAGGATGAAATTGATCAAATTGAGAAAAATCAAACTTGGGAGCTAGTCCCAAGACCAGATGACAAAAATGTCATAGGAGGAAAATGGATATTCAAAAAAAAACATGATTAAAATGGCCATGTTGTTCTCAAAAATGCTAGATATGTCTGCAAAGGATATGCTCAACAAGAGGGTATTGACTTTGGTGAAACCTTTGCACCTATAGCTAGACTTGAATCCATTAGAATATTCTTGGCCTATTTTATTTTCAAAAACTTTACTATATATCAAATGGATGTAAAAAATGCCTTTCTGAATGGTTATTTGGATGAAGAAGTTTATATAGAACAGCCTGAAGGGTTTACTTGCAAAAACAAGCCTAATCATGTTTACAGGCTGAAAAAGGCTTTGTATGGCCTAAAACAAGCTCCTAGAGCTTGGTACTCCAAATTGGACAGTCATTTACTTTCAAAAGGTTTCATTAGAGGAGGTGTAGACACCAATATTTATGTTAAGATTGAAGGTTTTGATATTCTAGTTGTTGAAATCTATGTTGATGATACTATCTTTGGCTGCAACAATATTGCTTTGAGTCAAAAAATCTCTCAGATTATGTAATTTGAGTTTGGAATGTCAATGTTGGGAGAACTATTCTTCTACTCGGGTCTTCAAATCTCTCAACTTGAAATTGGTATTTTTCTCTCTCAAACAAAATATGCAAGAGAGATGCTAAATAAATTTCAAATGGATGAATGTCATCCAGTTAGCACTCCAATGGTTACCGACTGCAAACTCAGCAAGGTTGATGATTCTCCTATTGTAAATCCAACTGACTATAGGTCAATGATAGGTAGCCTATTATATCTAAAAACCTCAAGACCTAACATAATGCAAGTTGTTTTCATGGTTGCAAGATTTCAGTCATTTTTTAAGGAATCTCATATTAATGTTGTTAGAAGGATTCTTAAATATGTTCAAGGCACTCTTGATTATGGACTCTGGTATCCCAGAATCAATGATTTTTCATTAGTTGCATATACTAGTGTTGAATAGGATGGCTATCTAGATGATAGGAAAATCACTAGTGGTGTTGCTTTCTTTCTTGGTGATCGATTAGTGGCATGGTAGAGCAAAAAACAAGACTATGTTTCACTCTCCACTGCTGAAGAAGAATATATTGCTTCCACCTCTTGTTTTACTCAAATAATTTGGATGTCACAAACACTATTTGACATGGGTATAGAAATTCCTAAACCTATTTCTTTTATGTGTGATAATACTAGTGTGATTAATATATCTAAAAATCTTGTTATGAACTCTTGCACTATTGCTATTAGATTTCACTTTCGTCATGACAATGTGCTCGCTAACGAGTTTATGTGCAATATGTTCCTACACAAGCACAAGTTGATAACATCTTTACTAAGCATTTGGCTAAAGAAGTATTTGAAATACTTTGGTCTAGATTGAGAGATATTCTAATACTCTATCTTGGTGAGAGGGGGAGCTAGTTAGCTCTCCTTGTAGCTCATACTCTATTGCTCCATTTCTATATCTGCAGATTCATGCCAATTCATTGTTGTCTTCCCTTTATCCTTGTGATAAAAGGGGGAGAATTATGAGCTCTTGGTTCTGGTTCAGTATTTTATATTGGTGTCTCATATTTTTCCATCAATGAAAAAGGGGGAGTTTGTTGAGCTTCTCTTTTTCTATTTTTCCTTGATGACAATATTTGTTTCAGTTTGGCATCTTAGTGGTGATTACTCATTTGCACTATTTCCATTCTTTCATTGGCATACTTACTCCATATTATGATATTATCTTTGGTGGCACTGATCTCTTGACTCCATGTGCAGATCATAAGAAATCTTGGTTATAGGTTTATGTTCCCATGTTCAGGTGACATGATTCTAATTTGACATTTTTTGCTACAGTGATCTACAGGATTATATGATATTGGCTTATTCAGTTTTCTAACATTATGACATTGATACAATTTTTTTGAACAATATCAGAAATGTGCTTCTCTATTAGGTAATGCTTTTAGCTATCTTGGTTCTTCAAATTATCAATTGCAGTTGGTTCTGAGTCTTAAGAAAACCCTATTAGGTTTCCTTAAATAATTGTTAATGGAATGGGAATATGATATTGTGATATTGGCATGGGTATATGAAACACTCGATAATGGCTTGGGCATATGGTATATTGAATTTGGCATGGATAAATGGTATATTGAATTTAGCATGAATATTATCCTTTATTATATTTCATAAGGAATTGGATATATATAGCATTATATCATGGCAATCGGGTTTGAATAAAGGCAAACATATTTTTCATTCTTGTGCATATGTTATCAGGTCTTGTGGTGTTGTTAAATCACTAGGCCTTAAGGCCGACAATAGGTATAAGGTCGTGTTCATTTAAAATGTCACCATGGAAGTGACATGGCCTTGATTACTTGGAAGCAAATAAGACTAAGGTAATCGGCATTTTGGTTTGTAAAGTGGTCATGAAAAATAATACAAGGTATTATTGTGTCGACATTTCACTTGGTCAATAATTGGACAGTGCTAATGATGATGGTCGGAATGCAATGCATTGGACTATCCGCGGATTTCAAAATGCATTATGAGTTTCAAATTATTAATTTAGTCCTTTCGGACTTCAAAATTTATCAACTCTAGGAAAGTTATCGGTTGTCTTTGCTTTGGAAATTTTAGGGTAATCATATTGTTTCATTGTTCGTGGGTTTCAAACCCTATCTTGGCTGCCACCATATAAATCTTTCCTCAGTTGTTTCACTGTGTTTGTTGGATTTTTGAATCACTTGGACAATGAATGGGGAAATCTAAAAGATTATTTCCATGGTTGATACTCTTGTCAATATTTTGTCACTAGGTAAGAGCTCAAAATTGGAAGAAGTATGTACTACTTTGTTGCTCTGCCAGTTTGGTAAATTTCTCCATGACAAAATCTCTTATGTTCTTCTCAGGTATTCATCTTTTTAACTGCTTTGAAGAACCATTACTTCTACTGGCACAAATAATAGAAGACATGTGTTTACTTCTATCTAGAAGATGGAAAAATGGGTTTATTTTGTTCGTGGTCAAAATTAATGCATGATTTCATATAATCTAAGTTGCATTTCACAATAATTTACCATATCACAATTAAGGGATGGTTTTTTTGGTTTGTGGGTAATCATGAAGTCTAGAAATCTTTTCAGTTTCTCACCTGGATTCGTTGATAATTGTTCTTGGGTGCATTATTATGTGGTTTTTGTTACACTGCATTTTGGTTTCAGTTACATTGTTGTTGCAGTTGTTTTTCGAGGCTATTGTTCATGTAATATATACATTCTTTAATGGTGTTTGGGTAAGTACTACCTATGCAGGTTGCTTGTATGGACAAGGTTCAGTCTCCTTTCTAAATTTTCATATTCCTTAACTATTCCTATAAGAAGAAAACCTACATGTTGATCTTTTTTCTCAGGAACACGGGAACATCTAGCAAGGTTGTTCGACAAAAAGTGGGTACTCTGATAATGACCTCTGTTTTGTTTTTGAAAAATGAAAAATGAGCTATTGTTGTAATTTTCCTTGAAATGTAATGATGAAATTTGTGTAAGATGAAAAACAGAGAGATTAGGAATTTAAGTTTCTTCTTGGAAAATGAGGGAGAGATAAGGTTGTTAGTTTCTAGAGAAATAGTGAGTTTGTGTTAACTATTTTTTAGTAACTATGAGAAATGTATGAGAAAGATAGTGAAAAATCAGTGTGATTATATCAATGTTATTGTATTGAAGAGATGTTGAGCATTGAGATTGAAAATAAAAAATCTAAGTTTATTATCAAGTTGTCTTAAGGCTTGGAAATGGTTATAATTTTGAAGGGTCATTCTTGAACCTTGAGGATTGTAGACATTTCCCATTAAGAGGAACTTGAGAGAAACTAGAGAAACATAGAGATCCTTTGTATCATTGTATGTCTTATTGAAAATAGAAAAGGGGTTGGTGCTCCTTGAGTTGGTGCTCAGAAATCAGCCTGTGAGGTATTGTCAAAAGTGATTATTAAAATGAAAGCCTAAAAAGGCAGTAGTCTAGGAGTGGTTTTTCTACCCCCAGAGGGTTTTCCACTCGAAATATTTTGTGTCATTTTGCTCATATGTGGTTCATATTTTTCATTGCATGAATGCTTTAATATGATATGTTTCACCATTATAATTTTCATTTTAGTTTATGTGATTGCATTCAATACATGAATTATTTTATCCTTGATAAATGAGAGCACACATTTGGTTTATTTGAGTTTTATTAAAAAATTTCAAAACAGCTAATGAAACTGATTCACCCCCCCCTCTCAGTGTCTTTTTCACTCCAACAATATAATGATGATTCTTATGATGTGCTAGCATTATTGTGGATACAGGATGGTACCACTATTGCATTTTTTTTGTATGTCACAACACACCATCAAGATGATTACAAGGATGGACGAAGGGAATGTTAGTGTGGAAAGGCGTTAGCAAGGATAGAAAGTGAGATGGATGAATTTGGGAATGCTATCTTGAGATCTTGCTAATAAATGATCAATCTTTTATTTTATTGCATATTTATCATCACATAACTTATTATAGCTCAATGGATAATGAACACCAAGACATGACATATAGACCAAGGTAAAATATGTTATCCCTTGCAAAAACATACACATGACATACAAAAAGTGCCACAACTCATACTAGTAACCATAGAACCTTGTCGGAATATGTTTGGAAGTAACCACAAAGAATATTGATCCTGATGCAAGAAAGATTTAGATTAAGCTTTATCTCACATGGGATATTTTGATTATGCCAAATGAAACCCTAATCACACACAAGGAATCTAGTTTCACTAGTCATATTTCCAAGAAAATTGCAAACAACAATCAAAGATAAAATAGGCCATGATCCATCATAGCTACTCTAAATCATTTTGGGACATCCTTGAGGGGCCTAGTAACATGATTGAAGATAAATTAGATAAAAAATTAAGACAAACTAGACCAATGAGTCAATAGTCATTTAGATATTTTGCTAAATTATATGATCATATTTTGGACAATGTTAGTGTCTAGTTTTAGGAGGGAGGCATGTTGTATAATCCTAGGGAGCCTAAGGATGCAACATCCTATCTAAGACTATAGGTTGATGGATAAAATCGGGTTTCAGAAATGCAACATGTTGTATAAGCCTAGGGAGCTCGAAAATGCTACATACTTTCTAAGACTATTTGATAGCTAATAAGGATTGTTTGACATTTTTTGTTGATGTTTACCTATGATTTTAGGCAATTGATCACTGATGGTTTAAGGCTAGCTGGATAGTTTTCTTGTTGTTTCATGATTTTGTTAAGCTTAGTTCTCTTGTGTGATGATTTATTGTTTGTGTTTTCTCAACATGTCAGCCCTATCAAGGGATAATTTATCATGGGATGGATGATTGTGATGGATAGAGACTTTGCTATGAAAAACCCTAGGGGACTGATCTAATGCCTTGGGGTCTCATCGATGATGGCCTTCCTATGTAAAGTGCAAATACAACATGAAATTTTGTGCCCTTTAATTGAGGTAGCCCACTAAACCTATAGTAACATGATGAAATTCCTATGGTTTCTTTGAAAATCCTTCCATTTTTTTATGGAGAATACCAAAACACCCCCATTGAGCATATCAAAGATGTGGTCTCACTATGTGTAATCCATAATATCACAGAAGAAAATGTGGCTCTTAGAATCTTTTCTACCTCATTCAAAGGTAAATCATTACAATGGTTCAAAGGGTCAACAGTCAATTCTATTACCACTTGGGATTAGCTAGGAGATAGCCTTTGCAAGTAGTTTGAAGACAAATTAGACCACTTGTATCTAGTTGAGCAGTTGAAAACTATCAAGAGAGCTCCCCATGAGCACATGAAAAAATTCAATTTCCATTTGCAAAAGACTTGGGATAGAATTCCACTTCTGGTAAGACCCTCAGTTAAGCTTGATTTCATATATTTTTGATAGCTCTTAATAGTGACATTTATGTAATGATACAATCTATGGGTGCACAAACACTTCCTGATGATTATGAAGCATTCGTAAGAGCTGAGAATAGCCTCATCTCAACTGAGAAATTTTCCCCAAGACCTACCATTCCTATCTTTCCAAAGATTCCACCAACCATGTCTATGTAAGTGCCATAAATAGCCCCTCTACCATTTCTCTTGCACAAGAAAATATTGTCCCAACATAGTCTTTTGAGGTACAAGAGATAAATGGCCTCCTCCAAATGTTTGGGAATGAGTTGGTAAACATTAAAAAGTGGCGATCTCAAAATTACAAACCTTACCAACCCCCAAATATAATTCCTTATTAGCTAAATCAAGCAAATAGGCTGCCACATCAAGCAAACAATCAAGGCCAAACGAAAGCCCTTAATCGAAGACCCTTTCAAGAATACAATCAAAATACATCAAGCACATTTAAGGAATTAGTGCCTATGAAAAATAACCTTGCACAATAATATGAATGGTGTTTTCCTTTCTATCAACCCCATAACTAGTCTACTTGTTCAAACAGGGTGATTAACCAACCCTTAATTGTGCAAAATACACCAAGTTCACAACCAAACGCACCAGATGAGACACCTTTGCAAAAAAAAAATAAGTTTCCAAGTGACACCACACTTCTAAATTTTCAAGGGGAAGAGTTTTGTTGGGTTAACCAAGATCATAACTCTATCACAATCAACACAAGAAACAATAAAAGAGCCATTGAAGTAGTGCCACCATCAAGGAACTAGTCTCATAAATCCCTTAGACTAGATCAAGAGGTTGCTAGCCCATCTACATCTTATGTACCACATGTATTTCAAAGAAATAAGCAAGGCTCCACCAAGGAACAACTTGGGAATTACCCTCAACTAGCCCACTTGCAAGGAGATAATGCTATTAGAAAAGCTTAGCAGAAGGTAAATGTTTCTCCTTTCAATATACTTGAGCATATGAAAAAAGCTAGTGTTAGTATGTATATGTGGGATTTATTGTTTATCCCAAGATGAAAGGATTTATTGCAAGTTGCCCTATAAAATGTGGGTGTATCAAAAAAACTCCCAAGTAACCAAGACAAGGTTGTTCTTACTAACACCCCTCAAAATAGAGAGGCTGAACCATCACCATTTTATGTGTCCCTAATCATCGGGGATAATTTAATTCACAATTGCATGATTGGCTCAAGGGCCAAATTTTATTATATGTCGAAACAGATTGTAGATAAATTGGCTATTGAGTACCAACCCCTCAAGAAGGGGGTAGTCTAGCTTGATGGGACAATTATCAACACTATAGATGTTGTAAAGGACCTAAGACTTACCTTGCATACATGCCCTAACTTTTCCATCCCACAAGATTTCTATGTGATTGACTTACCACCCTACTTTTCTCTTTGTCTTTCAAGATATTTTACTACCAAAATAAGTGGCTATATATCCTCAGATTGGTCACATTTGTTATTTAGAACAAGGTATGGAACCAAAGTGACTATTAAATTTGAGTCCATAGCAAAGGACCACATAGAACCATATATACCTTATGTTTCCAATGCCAATGCGTCATTTTTTACCATGATGAGCATGTTGTTGTTCCAGAACCAAGCACCCAAAAATATTATATCCCATATATTCTTTTAGATGAGTGGGTAGTTGAAAACATTGAAATTGGCCCAAATAAGAGTTTGGATTAAGTGGACCTAGGTGTGTTTTAAGTCCATGAGTCAGAATATTTCATTCCAAATCTCCAAAAGGATGATGAGCAACTACATGAGTAACAACTTAATGAAGTTTGGAAGATATTTTTTGATGGTTCAAGAAGTAGGCATGGAGCTAGTGGGGGTGCTATTCTTGTATCCCCATAAGGTGAAAATTATTACTCAACTATTTCTTTATATTTTAGTTGTTCCAACAACACCATTTAATATGAAGGCCTTATATAGGGTTTGGAGTGGGCAAGGAAAAATAAAATTAGATGCCTATAGGTGTTTGGTGATAGTGAGTTTATCGTGAACTAGGTAAGAGGCTTACACCTAACCAAAAATTACTTGCTCAAGTCATATAAATATAGGGTATGGGATATGATAGAAGAATTTGATGGTTTCAATATATTGTCCATACCTAGAAATAAAAATAAACATGCTAATAGGTTGGCCGCTATAGGTGCCCAATTTAACATTTCAAATGGTCTTAAGAATGATAAGGTACAACAAAATGTTAAAGTATTTTTAAGGCCATTTGTCCCTAAAAACAATGTCCATTGACAATTTTTTGAAAGTGACAAAAAAGTGCTTAATTTATTGCTTGAAGAAGCTAAATTTGTAGCTAGGAAACCAAACAAAGTTACAAGAAAAATACAGTGACTAGATTATATAACTAAGAAAAAAAATTTCCAAAAGGTTTGGTCACTTTGGAGTCCATTTTTAATTCAAATGATTAGATGAAAAGAGGGAAAAACAATATGCACATTAAGCAGGAGCACTACAAAGAGGTGGAAATCTTTAAAGATAAGATTTTAAAAATTGGCAAGCTTTATTCTCAAGAAGAAAAAGAAGATTTTGTTGCAATCTATCAATAATTCCATGAAATGTTTGCTTTGGAATATTTTGATTTAAAAGGTTTTGATCCCAAGATATCCTGGCATACCATTGAGCTTGAGCCGGATGCAAAACTAGTAAGGCAAAAGAAAAAGCCCTTAAACCCCAAGCTTGAGCCACTCATGAGAAATGAATTGAAAAAGTTGATTGAGAGTAATATTATTTTCCCAATCAAGCACACCTCATGGGTTTCTAATCTTTTCCATGTAAGGAAGAAGAATGGAGAAATAAGACTATGTGCTGACTTTAGAGATATAAATAGGGCCTCATTAAAATACCACTACCCACTACCTTCTATGGAGAAAATTTTGCAAGTTGTTGCAAGTTCTTAAGCGTTTTCTTTGCTTGATGGATATTCTGAATACAACCTAGTGTTAGTGAAGGAAGAGAACCAATATAAGACAAATTTCACCACCAAGTGGGGAACAATGGCATACAATAAAATTCCTTTCAGATTTTCCAATGTTGGGGCAACCTTCAAAAGAGAAATGGATATGGCTTTCTAGGGCCTCATGTACAATATTGTCCTTGTATATTTAGATGATATTACTATTTTATCCAATGATGAAAAATAAAATTTCACCCACCTAAGACACATCTTTTCTAACTGCAGAGAGTTTGGGATATCACTAAATCCCCAAAAGTGCATTTTTGTTGTGCATGAGGGAAGATTACAAGGTCACATGATGTCAAAACATGGTGTAACCATTGATACCAAAAGGGTGAGTGCCATTTTGGATTTTCCTCTACCTAGACATAAAAAGGGTTTGTAAAGTTTCCTTGGAAGGATAAATTTTGTTAGGAGATTCATACCTAATATTGTTGATTTTTTAAAACCACTTAAAACTATGTTGAAGAAAAACGTGAGTTTCAGATGGTCAAAGGAAGGAAAATAAAGTTTTGAGGCCATCAAAGAAGCCATAGTAGCAACACCTACATTAGTAAATCATAACTTTTCCAAGGATTTCATTCTCTATGCTTACAAGAATGTGGATACCATCTCAATTGTGTTAGTACAAAACAATGAAGAGAACTTGGAGCAGCCAATAGTATTTTTCAGTCAAGGCCTAGAAGGCTATGGGAAAAGGTATAATTTTGTGGAATAACATGTCCTTTCTTCTATTAGAAGTCTAAATAAATTTAGGCATTTGATGTAGAGCAATAAATTTCACCTATTAGTTGTTCATCCTAGTGTTAAAGAGTTTCTTTGAGTAAAGATTTTAATGAGAAAAGAGTAGGATGGATTACCAAGGTAATGGAATATGATGTGGAAGTCAAGGTCACAAATTTTTTGAGAGGTAGAGGACTATGTGAGAAGCTAGCTAGCAATATGGAAAATAGAAAAGAAGAGGTCCTAGCTATCCAAGAGAAATCCCAAATAGCTAACCATATTTCTCCCCATAGTTGGGTGTGTGATATGGTCCATATTCTCCAAACAGATGAGTTCTTGCAAGGAATGGACAGGGCTAAGAGAAGGTACTTTAGGCTTAAATCCATCCCATCTGTACTTCTAAATGGTATATTATTCAAGAAGGATTTCAATGGCATGCATGTTTCTCAAATTTACATTGATATTTATCAAGTTGACAATGTGCTTGAGGAGTTCCATGACGGGACAACTAGAGGAAATTTTGCACCCAAGACTATAGCACTAAAGATAATGAGGGTAGGCTTTTATTGGCCTAGTTTATTAAAAAATGCCCATAATTGGGTAAGAAAGTGTAAGAAATGAGCCTTTTTTTTCTAGGAAAAGAAAGGTTTGTTGCTCTCCCTTTGCAACACATCCAAGTTGAGCAACCCTTCATGAAATTGGGTATTGATTTTATTGAAACCATCAACACACCTTCTAGTGCAGGTCATAAATGGGTCCTCACTACTACTGATTACTTCAGTAGGTGGATTGAAGCTATAGAATTGAATGACGCTAATGAAATTCTTTTCCTAAGCTTTTATAAAGAGTTGGTGACAAGGTTTGGGGTGCCTGGTTCTATTATTTTTTATAATTCTTTGGCTTTTATGGTTACAAAATTGAGTGAATGGGTTGTCAATAATGACATATGCTTGAGTACCTCATCAAACTATTATCCTCAAGGGAATGACTTATTGATTCAAAAAATAAGAACTTGATAAGGATCATTAAGAGGATCATGGAAGATAATCAAAGGACTTGGCACACCAAGTTAAATTCTACAATGTGGGTGGATAGAATCACTCCTAAGAGATCCATTAGCAACTCTCCATACATGCTAGTATGTGGAAAAAGAGCAAGGTTACCCGTATTAGTTGAACTACTAGCTCTTAAGTTAGTCAAGCAATTGGAAATGCTAGAGGGGGAGGATCCAATGATGGTAAGGTATGCCCAATCGATGGAGTTGGAAGAAATTAGATATAAAGCAATGAAGATAATGGAAGAGCACCAAAAATAGGTCAAGAGGTCTTTTGACAAAAATAAAACCCCTAGGGTCTTCAAGGAAGGGTATGTAGTCCTCAAATGGGATGAACTTAAGAGTAGACTTGGAAGGCACACAAAATTTGATGCCATATAGAGCAGACCTTACATCATTTTTTAGTGTAAAGAACATAACGCCTTCTAACTTTGTCTAAAATTGATGGAGAGGAAATACCAATCCCAATCAATGGAATCCACCTCAAACGTTGTTTTTGAGGTGTTATCTGCCTTTTGTACATATTAGTTTAGGTTTTTTTATTTCCAAGAAGTTCTTTGCACATCTTGCATTCTCTTTAAGGGAATGTATGCTTCTACTTTCTTGTTTTCCTCCAGGTGCAACCTACACATGTTTTTATTTTTCCCTCAGGTGTGAACCCAATTGTTGCAATGTTTCCCATGACTCTATTCCCAATGAATTGATAAGACCCCTTGGATCCCATGATTTGGAAGAAATCATCCCACAAAGTGACCAAGAATGTTGCCATTTCATGCCATCCTTATGACCCATCATTGAAAACCACTTGAGAGATCTCACATGAGTCACAGTGCATGAGTCCCCCTTGAAAGATTCCCAAATTTGGCTAAGTCTAAGTGTTTTGGGTTTTTGGGTTTTTGCTTCCCTTCTTCCTAGCATGCTTTCCCCATCGTCCCTGATCTTCCATCTCTTCCATCTTATTCCCCTTTTCCTTCCAAAGGTTTTGGGGATCAACCTTTGACCTTACCCTTTATGCCTTATCGCTCCTTCCTTGCAAGTCTTAAGCCTCCCACCTAACCCCCAAAGTCTAAATAAGTCCTTTAAAAATTTTCCTAAGTGTTACATGTTGAACTTTAGAGGTTGGGCTTCCCTCTTATCGTTTACCATTTTTTTACTTTTTTTCTCACTTTGTCCTTCTAACCTCTATTCTCTAATGATTTTCTTTAGGCATTGGACATTGGGGTTTCGCCTTACCTCTTACTCGGTAAGAGGTAACCTCTCTCCATGATCCATGATCCTTATCTTTCGATGGTCGAAGATTGAGCTTCTCGCTTTGTCTTCCCTTCATTATCACCTCCCTCCTTTATCCCTAACTCCTTCCATTAAAATCTAGATGAGTTTTAGATTTTCAAAGGTTACAGGTCAAGGTTTCACCTTACCTCTTACCATCCATTGGTATGAGGTAAGTCAATAGGCCAAACCCTAACCCTTGACCAGTTCCAGTCTGCAGCTTCAACCTTCATTCTTCCAATCTTCAACAAGTGACAACATATCAATGGTATGAGGTACGCATACCATTTTACCACTGACAGAAGGAAACTTTTCGACTTTGTGGTTTTGGTGTCCCTCATCCCAATCTCCAGTATTCATCTTCAACAGGCATTAAGCAGTATCCCTGACACCCGACCTTTAATGTTGATACTTCTTCGAGGGTCCAATCCATTTAATTCCAAATCTAGTACCTTCTCACCTAATTTTTCAACTTTTGGGGCTTGAGGACAATATTTATTTTATTTGATGGTGATTGTGATTGGTTTTGTAGACTCCCATTCTTATCTATGGCTGACCATTGCCCTTCATCTCTTGCCCATTCCCAAATTTTGGATTTTGTAGATGCTTTCCGAAGGGGTTTTTGGATCATATTTATCATAAAGGAATGGTGTGTAGGTATTTTTGCATCTTGGGCTCATCCTTCAACATATTTCTCATGATCTGATCACCACAACTCTCATTGGGATGATTTTTTTTGATTGCTAACCCTAGGTAGGGTTAGGGTTTGCGTTGGATTCAACTAAGTTATGCTTGATCTATAAAGGTGATTCTTGTAATATTTTTAGGGGTTCTTCCATTGATTTTCTCTGATAGACTTATGTTATTTTTATGCATTCTTTAACTGTAAAATTGTCTTTCATTCCTTTTTGTTAATACAATCATTGTTTTACCTCTTCTCAATGCTTGTATCTTATGTAACATTTAATACCTCTTTGCGTGTATGAGTTTTAAATATTGTACCAGTTATATGAGTGTGCTAATCTACTATGAGTGTTAATTGTGGGAAATATTCACCCCTTTTAGGATCTTTCAGAACATAGCTTTTAATTTTTTTACTAGTCAAAAAATGGATGCTTTATGGTTTAAGACATAAAACATCACTTTTCTCCAACTAACATTCAAGGATGCCCTAGAGATCTCAATCCAATGAAGAGTGAAGGAAGATATCTCAAATAGGGTATCTTAGGATATGAATTTAGATTACAAGAGGGGTTCACCACCAAGTAAGAACTTGGAAAGATTAATGCAATGTAAGATACAACACTAAACCCTAGTTTGATGCAATGACCTAAAAAATGATCTAGAAAAGTATGTAAACTAAAATAGGAAGATGCAAAAAATAATGTGTGCACCTAGAAACTTTTAGAGATTTGAATGGAGAATAGAAATGCTACTGATCCTAAAATTTTGGCCTACTAGGCCTCATTCGACATTCTTGGTGAATTAGTCCCAATTTTGCATTTCTACATAGGAGAAGGTTTTGGGAAAATGGGTATCCAAATCTATAAAAATCTCTGAAAACACCTATAATGGGACTCATTCACCACTTGTGGTGAATGAGTCCACTTTGGATTTTCTAAAAATTCAAAGTTTGAATCTACTCTTCATAGTCTGCTCAATTTGTTCCTCTAGGTTCTTGGATCCGAAACTCTAATTTTGGGGTTGTAGATGACCTTTTAGTGAAGATTATGACCTTGAAAATGGGGAGACAACTCCAACAAGCTTGTAACCTAATCTTCAATGATCTTCAAGTCTTCAAAGCACCTAGATCTACAATTACACAAAGAAATAGAGCAAAAATGTTGATTGTTAGGGAATAGGGGTTTGTCTTGGTCAAACCCCTTTTAGGTAATTAAACCAAATGATGAAACAATGAAACAAGGACATGAAACATAGGATATGAAACATGAACAATGATACCTTGAATGATGTCTATAAATCTGCAATTCAACATGAAATGACCATGAAGGATGTAGATCTTGATCTTGACAATAAGTGTAGAACAATGCTTGATATTGCATCTTCAATTCTACATCACAACACTAGCTCAATAACATTCTTGATGCTTGATATGCTTGAGATGATGATTTATCTTGAATTTCTACAATAATTAATGAAGAATCTTGCCCTTGAATACCTTAGAAATGATCTTAAAAGCTATCTGGATGACCTTGTGAAGACTTGGAATGCTTAACTCTTGAGTGCTTGATTTGATAACATGAATTCATGATGAAATAATTATTTGAGAGATTTTTTATATAGGAAAGCCACTCAAATGACCGTTAATTGGATCCCTAAGGCTGACATAGGAGAAATTTGAACTTAAAACCTAGTTTTCCTGCTCAGAACATTAAAAATAGGCCAAATGGGACTCATTCGCCATCTTGAGTGAATGAGTCCCACCTGGATGGGGCACATTCGCCCAAAGTGGCGAATGGGTCCCACATGGGCTATTTTGCTAGCTAAAGTGTCGGGGAGTGAAGAAATTAAGTTTTTTATGTTGATATTGTCGGGTTTTCAATTGAAATATGCTTTGGGATGCACAATATGGGGTCATAGGGGCCAATTAATGATGAAATAAAGGTCATAAATGATAGAGCCCAAAATTCAAAGTGAAAGTATAAATAAATACACTTTACAACATTAAATTAAGGCAAAATTAGGTCTATTTAGCTTAGAAGGGCCCTAAATCCCATGTGAATTTGTAAACACATTACAACACTAGATTAGGTCCACTTTAGTTTGCAAGCCCCCCTAAATTTAGTGTAAAGGTATAAATAAATACACTTTACAACACTAAATTAGGGAAAATTTAAGTTAATTAGCTTTAAGAAGGGCCCAAGACCTAATGTGGATCTATAAAACACCTCACAACACTAGACCAAGGTGACATTAAGTCTAGTTTATCCTTAATTATTCCCAAATCAAGCAAGGGATACTTTTTTCTACACTACATTTAGACCCACTTTAGTGAGAGGATGAATTTGCTTCAAAATCACACTAAAGTAGACATTCAAGAGGAGTCCAAGTGTACCGATGTAGATGGTCTAGGATACTAGAGATCAAGGAGATGGTCAATCCCCCAAGATCCAAGATCGTAAGTCAAATTGACATAAGAACAAAAATCAGGCACACAAAGGTGTATAATTTGTAGCAAAACAAGATAAACAAACATACAATGCCAAATATATAAAGAGGAAAGAAAATAATAACATAGGTGGATCCAGCTTCAAAAATGCTCTCACTCTAGGGCCACAAAACTTCAGGTCATCCATGGGGTGAGTTGTCCCAAAGAAGTGGTTTAGTGAGAAATTCATGCTAGTGTGTCGGCTTCCCACCATATAATGAGAAATTCATGCCAATGTGTTGTCTTCCCATCATACTAACCATACCAACGTTATTCATCCTAATAACTTTGATAAGGCACAACAATGTAATGCTTTTTGTAAATGCATTTATCATGTGAAAATTTTGTTAAAGGGGATTTTTCTTTGCTCATGTAAAAATCTTCCTCTTAGGGATCATTGTGCCTAATGTCTCCAAAAGAGGACAAGTCAAAAGTGTCAGATCTTTGCCGATGAGATGCTTCTTTCACATCATGCCATGATAGTAGATCATACACTCTTGGATGACATCAAACCCAATGACAACATCAAGAAGATGGCACATCACAAGAAAAAAGAAAAATAATTGCATGAAATTTTTCCAAAAGATGTCATCTATGTATGCCCCCACTTTAAATTAGTTGCTACACTATCACTGTGAGCAATTGTTTTAAAGTAGCAATGATAAATGGTAAAATGAAAAAAGACATGAGATCCAATTTGGAAAGCCCTATGTCAAGTCCTATGTTTCCAAATTGAACTACATCATGGATAAGTATGTCACATGTGAGCCAACTTAAATAATGTATTCCAAATCCAAAGCTTGCTCTTATATGTACATGAAAGGTAATCAACTAGCCAAAGAGACAAAAAGTGACATATGAGGGAAAGGCTATCAACCCCTTTCCCCCACTTAGTGCAAGACAAGGGTGAGACCAGAATGGATGATGATATTTTGCTCCTTGCAAAAAGGGAATAACACACAATAGTGAGTATGATATGATCCTACAACTATTACATGGAAAGGAGTAGAAACTAAAATTATTTATTATGATGAGGAAATAAAGTGTCAACTTGATACATATTTAATGAGATATCTATCAGTTTTGAATGCATCAAAGTTAAATTTGTCTTGGAAGAATCTTTTGTGATTGTGTTGACATTGAATGAAGGATTTTGTTTTGAGGGACAATAAGCAAGATCATTATTGATTTATTGCATTTTAGGCTTTGTAGGGTCATGGATACCTTGTTCATCACATCCTTTCCTACGTTTCTTCATAAGTTCAAAACCTCATCCATAAATCTTTTTCACTTCTTTCAGATTCAATGTTTGTTCAACTTCATCACAGTTCGTCGTGTATGCTATCTTTTCTTCTAAAGTGGTTGAAGTGGATGCTTTTGAATTTTTTATTTCCATTACCGGTTTCTCTTTTCCCTTTTTAGACTCTTTTGTTATGATCTTGTATTTACCCATGAATATAGGTATGAAATCAAAGGTTTCTGAAGCATCTTCCAATAAATTTTTGCTTTCTTCAATTTTCTTTTGTTTTTCTATCTCTTTTATGGGTTTGACATGTGTGGTTGGTTTCAAGGGATGTCTAATGTGCATAATGTCAAAAGACATCCTTAGTTTCATGATCTCTTAGTGAAGAGGAGTATAATTTCACTTCATCATCTTCATCTAAGGAAGCCATATTACTATTTTTTGAAAGAAATGTGTCAAAGTTGTCATTTTCTTGCACCATGATACCTTCCCTAGTAGGAGAGTTTTTAGGAGAAATACAAACTAGATGTTCCTGAAATTCAATATTTGGTTCTTCTGAAATAACTTCATCACTAGTAGGGTACTCATCAATTGTTAGGTTTTATTTCTTATCATTGATTGTATTTTCTTGTTTTATGATGTTTTCCTTAAGATTCTTATCGATTGGATCTTGTAACACCATAATATATTCTTCACAAATATGAGAGATCTTAGGAGAGGGGGAAATTTGATTGTTGTCCATAATTTCATCTTTTTTCTCTAAGGCATCATTCTCTTGTGTCATAGTATCCATCATTGTAGGAGAGCTTTTAGGAAAGTGAAAAACAATAGGTTCATCACATTTCATGATTATATGTTGTAAAGTAGCTTCATCACACATAGGGGAGGCATCAAGAGAAGGATAACTATGATTTTCATGATTATAATGATTGGAATTTTTTGTTCAAATAGGTCTTCCCAAATGGTAGGGGCATCAGGAAAGGGAGGAATAATATTCTCACGAGTCTCAATAAGGATATATACTAACACTAAACTATCATCTTCATGTCTAGAGAAGATATTAGGAGAAGGAGAGGTTTGATTGTCATGATTATCTATATTTGCATCCTTGTGTCCTATAATGTCTTCCCAAGTAGGTGAGGTAGGATTTTCATAGCTCTCATTTTTTTGGATCTCTTAATATCAACATATCCTCCACACAAATGTGTTTTTCATGATCATTCATGATTGTGTCCTTAATCAATAAATCATTTTAACAAGGGAGGTGTTGGGAGATGAATGGAGACTAGGTAAAGTAGTGGCCATAATCTCAACTTCATGTGTCATGATATATTTCCAAGGAGGAAGACAAACAAGACCTTCAAGATTCTCAATGATGGTATCTCCTATCACCAAGATACCTTCATCGCTAATAGGAGATGTGTTGGGAGAGGAACAATTATGATTGTCACGATTGTCAATGCTTGCATGCTCTTGTATCAAACCTTTAGTGGATGAGATCTAGGAGAGATGAAGTAATCAAGGGATTCATCTAACATGTCAAAGTCATCATTGCTAAAGGGTTTGAATGATATGCTTTCTCTAAGGTTAACCATTTTTTGCTTATTTCTTTTGATGTTTTTTTTTTTTTTCATTTTCTAATGAATGCTAAATGTAATCTAGTCTAATTTAACTATGAATTAATGCTGAAATTGAAAATTGCAAGAAAATAATTCTATCCACAATTGCAATGAATGTAAATTATGCTAATTCTAATGATTTCAATGTAACAAAAAGTAGGAAAATTGAAATAGAAAAACAATAACAGCAAACAAAAGCTTAAAAATAGGAAATTTAACTCTATAAAATGCAGTTTACAATTTGGACTAGGACTGATTCACCCAAGGTGGTGAATGAGTCCTAGTAGGGATTTTTTTTCAAAATTTTCAAAAACATTTAGTTAATTTTTGTGATTTCTATGCTGTATGACCTAGATCCTAAGTGCAAATATAGATTTTGTTTGATTTTCAATGATTTGAGATAAAAAATTCACTAATGTAAAAATTTGAAACCCTAGAATGCCAATTAACTAATGCTAACCCTAATACAAATTTAGTGCAAGCTAGATCTAGAATGATGATGGAATCCAAATCAAGAAAAAAGGTATTCTAAATGTAGGTTCACCAAAATGTTTACT
This sequence comes from Sequoiadendron giganteum, assembly GCA_007115665.2. NCBI lineage: Eukaryota > Viridiplantae > Streptophyta > Pinopsida > Cupressales > Cupressaceae > Sequoiadendron > Sequoiadendron giganteum. Next base: position 7,194,865 of record CM021109.1, read on the forward strand.
CAAAAAATGGATGCTTTATGGTTTAAGACATGGAACATCACTTTTCTGCAACAAACATTCAAGGATGCCCTAGAGATCTCAATCCAATGAAGAATGAAGGAAGAGATCTAATAATAAGGTATCTTAGGATATGAATTCAAATTATAAGAGGGGTTCACCACCAAGTAAGTACTTGGAAAGATTAATGCAATGTAAGATGCAACACTAAACCCTAGTTTGATGCAATGACCTACAAAATGATCTAGAAAAGTATGTAAAACAAAATAGGAAGTTGAAAAATGGAATGTGTGCACATGGAAACTTATAGAGACTTGAATGGAGACTAGAAATACTGTTGATCCTAAAATTTTAGTCTATTGGGACTCATTTTCCATTCTGGGTGAATTAGTCCCAATTTTGGATTTTTGCACAAGAGAAGGTTTCAGGTAAATGGGTATCCAAATATGTAAAACTATCCAAAAAAACCTACAGTAGGACTCATTCGTCACTCATGGCTAATGAGTCTAGTTTGGATTTTCTAGAAAGTCAAAGTTTGAATATGCTCTTCTCAATCTACTCAATCTATTCCTCTAGGTTTCTAAGATCTTAAACTCTGATTTTGGGGTTGTAGATGATCTTTTAGTGAAGATTATGACCTTGCAAATGTGGAGACAACTCCAAAAATCTTGTTACCTAATCTTCAATGATCTTTAAGTCTTAAAAGCACCTATATCTACAATTACACAAAGAAAGAGAGAAAAAGTGTTGATTGTTAGGGAATAGGGGTGTGCCTTGGTCAAACCCCTTTTAGGTAATTAAACCAAATGATGAAACAATGAAATAAGGACATGAAACATGAAACATAGGATATGAAACATGAGCAATGATACCTTGAATGATGTCTTGTAAATTATGTCTATAAATGTACAACTCAACATGAAATGGCCATGAAGGATGTAGATCTTGATCTTGACAATAGGTGTAGAACAATGCTTGATCTTGGATCTTCAATGCTACATCACAATATTAGCTAAATAAAATTATTGATGCTTGATATGCTTGACATGATGATGGATCTTGAATTTTTGCAATAATTGATGAAGAATCTTGCCCTTGAATGCCTTAGAAATGATCTTGAAAGCTATCTTGATGACCTTGTGAAGACTCAGAATGCTTAACTCTTAAGTGATTGATTTGATAACATGAATGCATGATAAAATAATTATTTGAGATCTTGTTTATATAGGAAAGCCACTCAAATGATCGTTAATTAGATCCCCAAGGCTAACATAGGAGAAATTTAAACTTAAAACCTAGTTTTCCCACTTAGAACATTAAAAATAGGCCAAATGGGACTCATTCGTCATCTTGGGAAAATGAGTTCCACTTGGATGGGACTCATTTCCCAAAGTGGTGAATGGGTCCCACAAGGGCTATTTTGCCAACTAAAGTGTCAGGGGTGAAGAAATTAAGCTTTTATGTTGATATTGTCAGGTTTTCAATTGAAATATGCCTTGGGATGCACAATATGGGGTCATAGGGGCCTATGAATGATGATATAAAGGTCATAAATGCAATAGGTCCCAAAATCCAATGTTAAAGTGTAAATAAATACACTTTACAACATTAAATTAAGGAAAAAATGGGTCTATTTAGCTTAGAAGGGCCCTAAATCCCAGGTGAATGTATAAAAACCATTACAACACTAGATTAGGTCCACTTTATTTTACAAGCCCCTCTAAATTTAATGTGAAGGTGTAAATAATTACACTTTACAACACTAAATTACGGTAGAGTTAAGTTAGTTAGCTTTAAGAAGGGCCCAAGACCTAATGTGGATGTGTAAAACACCTCACAACACTAGATCTAGGTGAAATTAAGTCTATTTTATCCTTAATTATTCCCAAATCAAGCAAGGGATACTTTTTTCTACACTACAACGTCCTTTATAAAATTGGTGAAATAAAGAATTGTGTGAGCCTTTCTAGTGGTTTTCTTGATACTTTGTGAAATCACAAGTAGGAATACACATATTAAACTTGGTGCATCACCTTTTCCTTTAATTTATTATTTTCTCCTTCTGCCCTTTTCCTCCTATAGTTCATCGTTAGAGATTTTTGGCATTGGGTTGGTCCAACCATTGTTGCACCTAGTTTAAAAAGGAAGTCAGTCTTTTTTAGAGATCTATCCTCATTTTCAAGGTCCCATACCTTGAGGTTAGTTCCATTGTTTCATTGAAATTTTTAACCTCTTGTTCATCAAGGTGCAATTCCAAGTGACAATAATACTTTTGATAAAAAATAGTGCTCTAAATTTTGACAATTTTATACATAGTGAGAAGATTACCAAATTTCAATCCCTTCCAAGTTGAATGACCTAAAGGCACTCCAAAATTAATATGATGGCTAAATGGAACTTTTTAGGCTAAATTATTTCCCTCTAATTTATTGATAACTCATTTAGCACATAAGGCAATGCCTTGTCTACTAATGGAGACAAAGTGTAGTCCTGTTTATTCATGAGGCAAGTAGTAGAAATGTCATTCTAGGTAGTGAAGGGATTAAGTGACATTATGTTCTTCTTTAATAAGAGTAATAAAAGATTCATTGGTGAAATGACCATTAACCAGTTGTTCAGAAGAGATTAGAAGAGTTATTCCCCTTAACTAGAGATTGAGAAATTGCATGATCTAGGAGGTAGCCAAATACTTCAGTAGCAAGAACATAAATTGTTTGATCAAGAGGGAACCCTTGATGAATGGACCTATGAAAACCAAAAGACAATTGTTGTATAGGAACGAAAGGTTGAGCCCATTTAAAGTGGGCAAAAATTTCCCATAGGCTTATCAATGAAAAGGGAACCATAATAAATGCAAGAAATAACAAAACTATTTGTTTCTAAAGTAGTATGATATGAATAATGATACATACAAAGAAATCCTAGCATAACCAAGAATCTAATCCTTCCTAAAAATCCATTGGAATTTTCAAATCCCCATTTTTAAAGTTTAGATAAGAAACTAAAGGCTTATACTTTAAAGAATGTGAATTTGAAAAATGTTGCATCAAAAGGAATAAAACCGCTGACCTTTTAATTACACCTTATTTGTATATTTGTAATATATTCAAATATTTCAAAAAAAGACTCGAAACCAAAATCTAATCTTTCAAAAGACTACAAATTAGTTGAATATTTTGAAATAAATATTATATATCTAAAATAAGAAAATGAAAAAGACAAAAAAATAATAATGAAAGGTATACTTTAAAAAACATGAATTTGTAAAAAAATAGAAAATATAATATACTTTTTAATCTCCACTTCAATGATCCTTGACCTTTTAATCTCCACTAGAATGAACTCATAAAGTATTTCTCACCAACTATTCTACTACAACCCGTGAATTTTCATGTCGACATGTAAGACAAAGACCTTATGTAACTTAGGGTTCATACAAATTTCATTCAAAAAAGACTTGGATCCAAAATCTGATCTTTCGATAGACTACAAATATGTTAATTTTTTGAAATAAATATTACATATCTAAAATAAGAAAATGAAAAAGACAAAAAATAAAATAATGAAAGACATACTTTAAAAAACATGAATGTTTTCAAAAATAGAAAATAAAAAAGACTTTTTAATCTCCACTACAATGACCCTTGACCTTTTAATCTCCACTAGAATGACCTCATTAATTATTTCTTATCAACTATTCTACTACAACACATGAATATGGATGTCAACATGTAATACAAAGACCTTATGCAATTTAGGGTTCATACAAATTTCATTCAAAAAAGACTTGAATCCAAAATTTGATCTTTTGATAGACTACAAATATGTTAAAAATTTGAAATAATTACATATCTAAAATAAGAAAATGAAAAAGACAAAAAAAGTAATAATGAAAGACATACTTTAAAAAACATGAATGTTTTTAAAAATAGAAAATAGAAAAGACTTTTTAATCTCCACTACAATGACCCTTGACCTTTTAATCTCCACTACAATGACCCTTGACCTTTTAATCTCCACTAGAATGACCTCATAAAGTATTTATTATCAACTATTCTACTACAACACGTGAATATGGATGTCGAGATGTAATACAAAGACCTTATGCAACTTAGGGTTCATACAAATTTCATTAAAAAAAAAAGACTTCAAACCAAAATCTAATCTTTTGATAGACTACAAATATGTCAAAAAATTTGAAATAAATATTACATATCTAAAATAAGAAAAAGAAAAAGAAAAAAATAATAATAAAAGACTTATACTTTGAAAAACATGAATTTTTAAGAAAATAGAAATTAGAAAAGACTTTTTAATCTCCACTACAATGACCCTTGATTTTTCAATCTCTATTAGAACGACCTCATAAAGTATTGCTCACCAACTATTCTACCACAATCCGTGAATTTCAATATTGACATGTAATACAAAGACCTTATACAAGGTAAGGTTCATACAAATTTCACAATTTAACGTTCTTATATCCCCATTTAAAAATTAATAATAGAACAATCGGAAAAAACAAACACCTCCAACTAAAATCCTCCACTTGTAGATGCTATTATCGCACAAAAAGTCTTCCCTTCAAATGAAAATCCTTTTTTCAGTTATTATCTCAACTCCACTTCGCATACTTTTGTAAGGACGACACTCGGCAGGACATTTCCCACTATTTCCGAAACCATTTTAATTGGTGTTGTCATTTGGTAAGGACCAATCACTATATGGGATTCCAAATGTAAATTTGTTATTGATATATTTATTTATGTATGAAAATGCACTATACTTTACAAATAGTTTAAGGTATTTATAAGATAATTAATTTTTTTAATCAATTAGAATCTAAATGATCAAGTAAATTAATTTAAAAAGTATCTAAAAGAAATAATTAATATAATCATTTAAAAACTTAATTAATTAATGATATAGATTGATAAGGGATAAAGTAAATGAGAAGTTGGAAAATATTGTATTATGTTTTGACATTGGTTTGTCAATGTTATTGATTTGATTGTATAAAGTGCACAAAATGGATACATAATTATAATATCAAATTTTCACTAAAGACTATATCTTTATTTTACTCATAATTGACATGATCACACATGATCCCTTTATTTATGGACATGATCACACATGATTCCAACTTGGGGTGGTGTGATCCTATCTACCATGTCAGTATTCTATTTTGTGTTGTGAAATTTTAGAGCTTATGTAAAGATATCTAGTAGCTAGAATTGATGGTGCTAAAAATCACCATGGAGAGTTTTTTGGAAGAGGGTTGAAATATGAAACTTTCTTAACTCCAAATTGGACCCCTAACTTAATTTTACAATAGTTGAATACACATAGATGTTTATAATTATTGAAGCATTATATTTGTTGATGAAATGTTGATGCAATGTTATATACATTAATATTTATCATGATCTAAAATGAGTATCAAGCTCTCTACTATCGTTCCCTTGATTTTCAAATAGTCTTAGGACTTGTCTTTATATATGACATCTTAGGTGATGACTAGAATACAAACTAATAAACATTGACACATTTTTTGTGCAAGTATATGCTTAGGATAAGCGAAAACACATAAATTTGGTATAAATGATCATAGAATAGGGAAATAATCACACCTACAGTCTAGTCCATGATGGGAAAACTAATATGAATTAGTATGACTTCAATTTACTAGGACTAATAAAATTAAGAGTTAATGAATCTTCCGATTTTGTCAACTTATGTGCAAAATAAATCGAGCTAAGTACTAAAATAACATAATTTAAGACAACCCAAAATAAATTAGAAAAATAAAAATATACAGTTTATCTATAACGTGGTAATACCATAGATCTCAAAAGATATTCTACATAAGTTCAAGCCAAATCCTTTATATATCTAATAATTTGTGCTATTATGAACATATCCTTGTAAACTACCTTTACCTATAAAATGACATGATGTGGTATGAACTCATATATTTTGAGAGGAAAAAATCATTTGTTCTTAGACAAGATATTGACGAAATTATTGAACTGTTGAATAAGTTATAAAAGGAAACAAGAACAATCTTGAAAAAGTAGGTCTAAGCCTTCCACCACCATTATTACTACCACTTTTTTTGGGGGGATTGTTTGTAGATGAGAAATATCAATATCTATGTTGTAACAAAAATCATTGGATATTATTAGTAAATCAAATGTTGAGATATAGAATAATTTACAATCATGGTTGATTATGATAACAACAATAGGTGAGAACAAATTAATCTTCCACAAGACATCATGCACAATAAAAAAAATATATATTTTATTTCATATAGTGTGAAAAAAAAAAATCTCTTTATACATTTTTTGTTTCAATTTCATAATTTTAAAAAATGAGATTGATAATTAAAAATTTAAATCCTCTTTAAAAAAAATAAAAGAAAAAATTCTTGAACAATTTACAACTATCATATAATATAAATTTGCTATTGACAATCAAAACACAACAATTTATTAAAAAAAACATCAAAATATTTAAATTAATTAATATTACTAATTAAATTTTTATAAATAAAATAATACTTAAACTAACACTAAAATCCGGATACTAATATTAATATAATAATTAATTAACAACTTACAAATTTCTACTAAACACTTTTTTAACTACTAATCTCAATCCCTTAGACATGTGTATATGGATGGAAAATATAATAATTAAACACTCGCCTCTGGTCCAGTTTTATTCTACGCAATGATCATCGATAAGCGCTTGCAGGGACCTCTCATATTTTTCCACGTCACCCTCTGATATGCCTTCCAACATCCTCACAACCTAGGCCATGCTCGGCCTCCCATTCTCATCCTCTTGAATGCACATAATGCTTACCACAACAACTCTTCTCACCTCTTCAACATCTGCCTCCTCTGCAATCCTTTCATCCACGATGCCGATTGTGTTTCCCTTGTGAATTTGAGTTGCTGCCCACGTGGGGAAGTAGTACTGAGATTCCTGCACGCTCAAGTCAATATTTCATCGGCCTGAGATTATTTCAAGCAGGGTCATGCCAAAGCTGTATACATCCACCTTTATCGTTATTGGCATGCCATAGAGCCACTCTGGAGCCAAATATCCTCTCGTTCCTCTTGTTGTCGTCAGCACTCTGCTGAAATTTTTGCCAACAAGCTTTACCAGCCCAAAATCAACGACCTTTGGAGAGAAATCCTCATCTAGAAGAATATTTTCTGGCTTGATATCGCAATGGATGATCTAATCTCTGCTTTCTTCGTGAAGATAAAGTAACCCTCTTGCAGTGCCTAAAGCGATTCTAAATCTGGTCTTCCAATCCAATACCTTGCCTACTTCTTCAGACTTGCGGGACAAGAAAGAGTTGAGAGACCCATTTTGCATGCACTCATAAACAAGCATTCTTTGGGATCCCTCTACGCAGAATCCCCAGAACCTCACCAAATTCACATGTTGTATGTTCCCAATCGTGCTTATTTCCGCATGGAATTGTTTTTCTACTTGTGTGGAACCCTCTAATTTTTTCACAGCCACAAGTTTATTGTCTGGTAGAGTTCCTTTGAAGACAGAGCCAAATGCTCCCATTCCCAACTTATGGGAGAAATTGTTGGTCGCAATTTTGAGCTATTTGTAGGTGAATGTTCTAAGCGATGTTGGTGTGTCGTCCTCTACTTTTTGAAGCAGTCGCCTGTGTAAATTGCAGAATTCAAAATGGAGATTTAAATAAAAATTTCAGTGCAAGAAACAAAGCATACACATAACACAAATGTTATCGTGGTTCAGTCAATCTGACTTACATCCACACTGAGCAGAGATATATTATTAAGCCTCTTTTTTTTTTTCGTTACATATGAGGATACAACAACAATACATATATTGAAAGGATACCCTTCCATATGTCTTGAATATGAAGAGACATACGTAAGAGAGGGAAAGTATGACTATTGGGATTCAATTACTCAACAAACTCCCATCTGATGACCAATGGATACTGCCATACCTCTGCTCTTATTTTCAGATTTATCTTTTCTTTACAAGCCCAAGAGAAGTTCTTGCACATTCATACTTCTTCTTGAGTACAACCTTCATCAAAACATCTGTCGGATTGACCTTTGTGTCAATCTTAATCACTTGCAATCTGCCCTCTTCAACCATATGACACACAAAATGAGCATGAGTGTCAATGTACTTTGATCGCTGTTGAGATGAGTGATTATGAGCCATAAAAATGGCACTACGACTGTCACAAAATAGAATATAAGAGCTTTGATTATACTTCAAATCACTAAGCAATCGTTGTAACCAAATCATCTCACGAGCACCTTTGGAAAGAGCCAAATATTTGGCTTCAGCTGAAGATAAGGCAATAGAATGTTGCAACCTAGAAGCCCAACTAATAGTAGCTTCAGCAAACATGAAAGCATAACCAGCAGTAGACCTCCTTTTATCCAAATCTCTGGCAAGATCAGAATCGGTAAATCCTTGCAACTGAACATTGTTGCCATTAAAACATAAACTACAACCAGAAGTACCTTTAAGATACTTTAAAATGCATTTCACCGCTTCCCAATGTTGCTTCCCGGGATTGCTCATGAACCTACTTACAACTCCCACCGCATGAGCAATGTCGGGATGAGTAGAAACCATAGCATACATAATGCTACCCACCGCTGATTTGTAAGGGACATGAGCCATAAAGTCTTTGTCCACTTGTGTGTGGGGACACAAATCCGATGATAAATGAAAATGAGAAGCAAGAGGAGTAGAAACAACCTTTGCATCAGTCATACCAAACCTGTCCACCACTTTTTCAATGTAATCCTTTTGTGACAATGTAATCTCTTTCTTCTTCCTATCCCGAGTTATTGTCATGCCAAGAATCCTTTTGGCTGCACCTAAATCTTTCATAGCAAACTTGCTGGCCAAGTGAGCTTTCAACTCACTAACAATCTTCGGACTAGTGCCAGCTATCAACATATCATCAACATAAAGAAGAAGGATAACAAACTACCCATTAGGAAGCTGCTTATAATAAATGCATGGATCAGATCCACACCTTGTGAAATTGTGTGCAAGCATGAATTTATCAAACTTCAAATACCACTGACATGGGGCTTGTTTGAGCCCATACAAACTCCTCTTCAACCTGCAATAAAGATACTCTTTTCCCTTCTTGACGAAACCTTGAGGCTGCTCCATGAATAACTCCTCATCAAAATCGCCATGTAGAAATGCCATTTTGACATCTAGTTGTTCCAATTCAAGATCCCACACCGCTGCAAGTCCCAAAATAGTTCGAATTGTTGTCATTTTGACAACCGGTGAGAAAATTTCATTGAAATCAATCCCATGTTTCTGAGCATACCCTTTCACCACTAATCGGGCTTTGAACCGTTTAGAACCTCCACCTTCATCTTTCAGTTTGTAGACCCACTTGTTCTTAAGTGACTTTCGATTCGGTGGTAAGAAACCAAATCCCATGTTTGATTGGTTTCAAGAGATTTCATCTCTTCTTCCATGGCTTTTAGCCATTTATCCTTGTCACTGTTGTTACAAGCATCTTTAAAATTAATCTGTTCAGCTTGCTCAGAGATAAGAAGTTCTGGTTCTGCCTCTTCAGCATACAATAGCTGATAATCGAAGAATTTCTCGAGAATTTTCTTTTGTCTAGATGATCACCTTAACTCCAAATTATCATTCTGTGTATGAGAATGTATCCTTTCTAATTGAGAGTGACTTCCCTACAATTCATGAGCAGTCCCTTCAAAAGAAGTTTTTACTGTCTGTTTGCACAAATTTTCTGAGATGGATTGTCCCTTGATCTGACTGTGCATCATGCCATGAGACCTACGCTCTAATTCAGTACGAAAAGGAACAGTTGAACGGCCCACACAAGGATCTTGTTCAGCAACCCACGCACTTTGTTCACCATAGTCTTTATCGTGACTGTATTCTTTTGCCAGCGATCCTTTATTTGAATTTGCCAGTTTGCATCGATCCAATGAATCAGCTCTCACCTGTAATGACTGGTCAAATTCTGCATATGGCGTATAATCCACCATTTCTACCAATTCCAAATCACCAATGATGTGGGTTGGAGAGGGGAAATCAGAGTGGGGTGTGAGTTTTAGACTTTCATTTTGTGCGTTGTGTTCTGAATGGACATCACTCTCGTGCCTTTGGTCACAGCGTGAATGTTCAAGTTTCTAAGTGATCCACACACCCTGCCCACCGCGACACTCACAATGACTGAGATAGATGAGTATGCGGATTACTGTAGGTGTGTGCATCATGGTAGGGTGTAAAGAAGTCTGCAGGAGTCGGTGTAAACAATTTATCACTGTTCCCTTGAGTACAGTCCAGACCATGGCTAGTGGATGGTCGCATACTGTCCACCATGACGTGTGAGGGTTGTGAGCTCCCTTCAAATGTATGATTATTAAGAGCATCATCCATGCTATGAGAAATAGAGGATGATGATAGAGCCGGATTTGGGGCTAATACGGAGGTAGGAGTCAACTGCAAAGAGTTTCCTCCTTGAGGTGTTGAGGCAGAGTTGTCCTTATACGGAGAATTTGATTTGAAAGAAATATATTCACTTACAGGCCTATCATTGTCTTTGATAGCTGAAAATTTATGCTCATTAAAAATAACATCACGACTGCGAATAATTCTCTTTTCAACCAGATCCCAAATTTTGAAACCAAACTGATCTTCACCATAGCCCACGAATATGCCCTTTTGAGATTTGAAATCCAACTTTGTCCTCTTTTCTTTTGGGACATGTACATGAGCTTCACATCCAAAAACCCGGATATGTGAGTAAGAAATCCTCTTTCCCTGCCATTCCTCTTCTAGAATACCAAATTCTGATCGAGATGAAGGAGTTTGATTGATTAAATAGACTACTGTGTTGCAGGCTTCTACCCAAAACTCTTAGCCCAAACCGGCATTGGAAAACATACTCTGTGCTTTCTCAAGGATGGTTCTATTTAACCTTTTTGCAGCCCCATTTTCTTGAGGTGAATAAGGAACAATCTTAATCCTTCTTATTTCGTGATCTGCACAAAAATCATCAAACTCCAAGGAACAAAATTCACCTCCATTATCAATTTTTAAACACTTAAGTTTGTGTCCACTTTGATTTTCAACAAGTGCTTTGAAATGCTTAAATTTTGCAAAAACTTCAGATTTATGAGAAAGCATATAAATCCAAACTTTCCTAGTACAATCATCAAGGAAAGTAATAAAAAATTTTGCCCCTCCATAAGAGGTTACCTTTGTAGGTCTGAAGACATCCGAGTGTACTAAATCCAAGGGTGTTGTCCTCTTGTCATGTCCATTCTTCAAGAATCTGACTCGCTTTTGTTTCCCATGAAGAAAATGTTCACAAAACTCCAAATTTGTAGATTGGAGACCCGGTAGTTGATCACGATTCAGCATTACCTCAAGACCTTTTTGCTTATATGGCCTAGCCTTTGATGCCAAAGTGCAACATCGCTTCCCACAAGTGTCACAGCAACTCCCACCTCATTAACAGGTTTCACAATATAGAGACTACCAGTTTTGTCTCCTTTTGCAATAGCTAATGAACCTTTGACTATGTTCCACGTATCCGTGAGTTTGGTTTTAAAACCTTGGATATATAATTGGCTGACTGAAATCAGATCCCTCTTTAATTGAGGAACATGTCTAACATCTTTGAGCAATAATTTGGCTCCACCTTCTAGATGCAAGACAACATCACCTTTCCCGATGATTTTACATGCTTTGTTGTCACCCAAATATACTTCTCCAAAATTGCCTTCTTGATAATTTGTAAATGCATCCGTGAGAGAGGAAGCATGAAAAGAAGCTCCAGAATCAATAACCCACGAATCAGATTTTGTATCTGTAGTGGATAATATTAAAATACCATCATCCCTGTCATGAGCAACATTTGCTTCGCTATCCAAAACCTTTTCTTGTGCCTTCTTATATTTTCGACAATCCTTCTTAACATGACCAGCTTTGCCACAAAACCAACAACCGCTTTGTCTCCCTCTTGACTATGATCTTTTTGCAAATTGGGGCCTTTGATTGTAGTTATGTCTGCCTCTATTGTAACTTCTTCCCCTATTTTCAGTTCTAATCATAGAAAGAGCATCAACGGTTGAGGACTCATTATTCTTTCTCCTCAAATCTTTAGATAGAAGTGTGGCTACAACTTCATCAAAGGATAATTTCTTTGAATTTGAAATTGTGGTGATTACTGCTGTGACAACACCATCCCAGCTATTTGGGAGAGAACTTGAGAGCAAAACAACCTTGCTCTCTTCATCTTGCATCATGCCTACGGAGGTTGCTTGGCTAGTCAGAGTGTTGAACTCATTGAGGTGATTTTTCATAGATTCTCCTTCCCTCATTTTCAGCTTATGCAACTTTTTCATTGTAAATATTTTATTTGTTGTCGACGCCATTGCATACGTGGTAGTGAGTTTATCCCACACCTCCTTCGTTGTTGACTCGTTTGAAACATTATGCAAAACATTGTCACTTAAGGCAAGAAAAATTGTTGCCATGGCTTTCTAATCAAGTTTATCCCAAGCTTCATCTGTCACTGCGGTTGGCTTCTTCGTTTTCCCTTCGATCACAATAGACATTTCTTCCTTGATCAGCAAAGATTTCATCTGAATCTTCCATATGCTGAAATTCCTGCCAGAAAATTTATGTATTCTCGTATCCTCCATTTTTAGAAATTTTGACACAAAATTTCCAACTAGCCTTTCACCAGGCTCTAATACCAATTGTAAATTGCAGAATTCAAAATGGAGATTTAAATAGAAATTTCAGTGCAAGAAACAAAGCATACACATAACACAAATGTTATCATGGTTCAGTCAATCTGACTTACATCCACACTAAGCAGAGATATATTATTAAGCCTTTTTTTTTTCGTTTCATATGAGGATACAACAACAGTACATATATTGAAAGGATACCCTTCCATATGTCTTGAATATGAAGAGACATACGTAAGAGAGGGAAAGTATGACTGTTGGGATTCAATTACTCAACATTCTACGCCTATGCTGAATATAGCATGCACCAATAAATAAAGTACCCAAAACAACAACTCCCAAATGAATAGAAAGGGAGAGTGCAACTACTCTGCTGCTTCTCCCTGGTTGGGTGACGACTGCTGCAAGTCGGAAGCAGCCTGCATGAAGAGTAATATTTGCCAGTCCAGTCTCCTGAGCTGTAATATGAAACACCAATTTTATACTGCAACAAAAATTCATTCTTTCTTGGGGATGGATTCATCTAGAGAAAGAAGGGCCCAGGCACTGGATCCATCGAACTCTTCCAAGAGTTCACTTTCAAGCCTTTCCAAAGCTTCATGCCAGGCATGAGATGATTTGTGTGATCTCCAAAACTCTCCCACACAGTCTCGGAAGTGTTTTCCACTCCTAAAAGAACCAAATTACCAGTGTCCAGTATTGAAGCCCTGGATACATTAGCTTGCTGAGTATTATTACTTGACCAAATGACTTTTCCTTGCAAATCAGATACAGTGAGATAACTAGATGTAGAGAGCGTCAAAGTGTCGGGCATGTTTCTGACGGCAGTTTCCCTGTTAGCCACCCAAATGATGGTCTTGTCAGGGATCTGGGCATACCAAATTCCAACATACCAATTTTTGGTTCCATTGGGACAAAAGAATCCCAATTCAAAAGTGCCATTCTTTGAAATGAGGGTCTGCTTTTCCCTCAGAGAAGCCCCCAAAGAGAGGGTGTCTCCATCAACAACTAATAAATCACAGTTGCGGTGGAGAACAAACATAAAAAGAAGTAAAATGAAGTGTTTCAAACACTTGAATGCTAAGTGATTCTTCAGGCACCAATCCATTTTTCTTTCACCTCTTATTGCTCTCTTAATTATAGATGCCCTAAAATGGAAGAAATATATTTAGTGTCCAAAGCTTTGATCATTGTTGGTTTTTAATTACATATTAAATAGACCATCAAACACACGTTGTTGACTTGAAACATCACCCATTTTTTATGATCAAATATATTTTTTTTTCGACACGTCATCAATGAATGCTATGTTGCCTTTAACAAATACGCACTTGTTGCTGAAATTTGACTTATTTGTCTTCAAATAAGTGTCGTTACTATGCGAAATTGACTTGATTTGTCTTTAAAATAGTGTTCTTTAGCGAAAGCATCTATTATTATGTTTGAATGTCTAGAATTTATGTTTGACCTTCTAGAATCTAGATAAAGAATTAATAAATATTGATTGGTTTATTTTTTATTTTTCACAATATAAAAGATAAAATATTGAAAATTCATTTTTTTAAAATATAAATAAATTATAAATTTAATATATATATTTATAGATATTGTTGGTGTAATTAAATGTGTTGTACTTTGTCTTAGGTCATAATTACACCTTAGCTAAGTTTACTTAGGAATCACATAGGAGTTGTTGGAGAATTTTCACCTTTGGTGGACTTATCATGTTATTATTTTATCACTTTCACCTTTCATGGACATATCATGTGATTACCTCTCCACCTTTTGTGGATGATCCACTATTTGTGGTGGTTATCACATTATCACTTTCCACTTTAGGTGGAGTGATAAATTTTCATTGTGGTCTCATTTCATAAGATTATGACACTTGTCATAATCTTATGCACTCCTATGTTCTCACCTTGGCTATATAGCCAAGAGGTCTCTCATTGTAAAACAAACAATATTATTCTCATATCATATGACATTGAATAGAGTTTATTCTTGTCACATTATTTTTTCTCTTATTTGTGTTTTCCATTTGGTCCATAGATCTTGGCATCCATAGCCAATTCTAACATGGTATTAGAGCATGTTTGATTCTAACATGGTATCAGAGCATGTTTGATTCTAACAGATACAAATAAAATTATTAATATATATTATGTTTATTAAAATAAAGATTTAAAAAAAGAATTAATAAAATAATGAATGCTGATTTTTGAAAATAGAATTAGAAATTATATATAATTATAAAATATATATTATCTTTTTCAACACAAAAATAAAATAAATATATTACTTTAAAAAAATTAAAGTAAATAATGTAGATTAAAATAACATAATTTTTAAATATTTAAATAGTTCTTTAATAAAAATTAAAATGAATATGTGCATGTGTGTATATAGCGAGCTAATATAGGTATCTTATATGGATCTATTTAAATAATGTATTTAAGATATCTATATTAGTTTTTTTGTTTTAAATTAATAATAATAGTAAAAAAATAAAATAACCTCATATCTTCTATATTCATTTTTAATAAACCAATCAAATGATCTTTCCAAGGAATTTTAAGTTGTTTCATATCACCAATTGTTTAACAAGCCAATCTCAAATGGTTAATACACATTTCCTTATACACTACATCATCATAAATGCTTGAATACCATCATTGGGTGCTCATCACTTGTTCTCTAGGTATTCATATAGATAATTATATACTATGAGGTGAATATGGGTAGGAAAATATCTCATTAAAATGATACAAAATTTTTTAGTCGCCAATGAAATCAAGCTCCCAATATTACTTGCAACACCAAAGATTACCTTTCATAAGAGAGTAGCATGAACAAAATATTGCTTGATTATGGTGTAAAATAGATTATAATTGAAACACCCATTATGTATAATAAGAGATGTCTTGCATATATAGGAAATGTTGAGAGATTCAACTAACTAGGATGATGACAAGTGCTGTAATTCTATGTTGTGTGAAAACTTTTTAAAAAAACATGTCTACTAGGAGACTTATATCCACAAAAAGATCAACAGATTTCAAGAGTCATTCTCCCTCACTCTAAGGGGATGAACCTCTATGAGAATACAAATAAGGACTTGGGGCTCCCCCGATGCTAAGATTTTGGTTGTGTTGGAGCCAGGAATGCAACAAGATACAAATAATGGAGAAAATAACAAAGGTCGAGAACCACCAGCTTCCTCTACGAAGAATACCCCTTAGGCCCAGCATAATAATGTGATTTTTGAAGAAATCAGGAACAATAATTTGGACCTTCCCCTCCCCCCTAAAGTATTAGAGACATATTTTGAAAGAATTATATGTGTTTCCTTGGGTGGGTTGAGGTCTCAAATTAGGAGAAGCACAAAAAAATTATGCATGATTCCCTAGCCTTGTTAGGTTTTGGGGATTTGGATTTCTCTTTATCTCTGTGAAGCACTATGAAGGATGGTCTGGAAGAAGAATGGTCTCAGGTAAATGGAAACCAAAAAGGAAAAAAAAGTGTATGTGGGGGGTGAACAAAAGCAAGGGAGACCTTCTCATCTATGGATAACAAGTCCAGGGAGGCTACTTGCGAGGTGGCTTTAGGGAAATAGAGGAGACTTGAGGGTCTCTTGAGGAAAAAGAAAACCAAAAAATTAGTTAGAGGAGGCTAGGCCTCCTCCAGTCAGTATTTGATAGATACTAACTTCATTTTATGTTTCTTAATGAAGATAATGACCTAGATTATTTATGGGATGAATAGCCCACTAAAACAACATATTGTCAAGTGTTCTATAATGGATCTGAAAGTGGACGTCCTCCTCATCCAAGAAACTAAAATGCAATAGGAGACCTTCGAATATATTGTTAAAAACATATGGCCCATGGTGGAGTATGGGTATGTGTAGGATCATCATGGAAAAAATAGACCCTTAAGTGGCGATGAAAATTTAGAAAATCAGAGTTAAGCAACTTGACATAAAATTTTGAATAAATTATCTATATATTATTTCAAAAATATTTAAGAATAGAATTTGTAGGAAATTGAATGTTGTTTCTAAACTACTAGATTTATTTAAAAATAAAAAAAATCTATTTGGTGAAAATTTGAAATTTCAATGCAGTAGTACTTAACTTTCAAGGAAAAAATAAGAAGTAGGTGTTTGTCTGACCACCCTAACCATAATAAAATGATAATATTTTTTTATAATATTTTAGATATAAGTAGATGACTCATGTCCCGATGTGATGCATATTTTTTTTGTAATTTATTTTTAATTTAATAATTAATTATGAATTTTTTATTACAACTTTTAAAAAATATAAAAACTCGTATGTCTGACCACCTTAACTTGGTCAAAACTTCATGAAATTCATTTTTTTAAAATCCTATAGTATGCGAAGCATAGAATGTGACACATGTTTCAGATTCAAAAAATGTGACACCGTTTGAAAGCTATAGATGTTTTTCAATTAGCCTATCAATCAAGACTTCAGTCATAATTCAAATAGAAAATGAATAATAATTATTTATTAAATTCAAAGTAAAGAATAATTTATATTGGTGGAAAGTTGAGAATCTCCTTTAAAAACCCTTTTTGTTTCATCAATTTTGGGTAAAAAAAAATTGTCAGCCACATGGGCCATCATATCACTTACATATCATCACTTTTTGGCCCATCATGATCCTGCACATACTTGTATTATATTACAAATGAAGATGGAGCCTCTAGTGGCCTTGCTACATTATGGAAGCCTATAAGACTTAAAGGAACAAAAGGTTATGTAGACATGCAAAATTAACATCATATTTAATTTTTTTCTCCTTAATTAAATAAATCAAATTATTTAATTAATTTCTAAAGTCCTCCATTTAAATTAAATAAATTCATCATTAACACTAACATCATCCCCTTTAGCTAAATAAATCAAAATATTTATTTAACTAAATCTAAAATCATTTTCTATCTCCTTTTGATTTATTTTAACCCATAAATATAAATCAAATGGGTCAAATCACCTAATCCTCTCTTAAGTTAACTAAATCATGATTAATGTTAATATTAATGTAAGTCACATCCTCTAGCTTTTCTCAATTGCACAAATAAATCATTTAATTGATTTATTAAATCCTCTAATTTCCCTCAACATGGCATCTTTAGAGAATATTCCTCAAATTTGAATTTCCCTCTCAAATGACTTGTCCCTTCCAACATAGCATTAATTCACCTCTTACATGTCCCCCAATTGGCATTTAAGACCCCTTTCTTCTCCCTCCAACAAGTCAACTTTCAAATTTGAAAAGGCCACCTAATGTCATTTATTGGCACATTCATCAAAACTTGCACATCCTTGGGCCATTCACATGGTGACAAGTGGCTTATTCCTATTGGTTGAGGATTAGTCCCACATTCCTCCACTTTGACTCTTCTCTCCTCAATCTCACCTATAAATCCAAGGCTTTCCTTCATCATTTGCATCCACACTTTGAGCAAAGTTACTCTCTTCACATTGAGAGATAATTTTATTCACTCCATTGTCATTTGCATCTTAAGGAATTTTTATCATCATTTGAACTTATCTAGGATTGGGAAAGGGTTACTTTACATACCAAGGGTGCACCAATCCAATATGGGATAGGTATGCTTCATGTTTTTCTTTATATGCTTTAGTTATCTTGTTATTGTTTGCATTTTGAAGCATGATGTATTATCTCATATGGATGTTGAATATTTTCTTTGTTTTGAAATACTAATCATGCTAATGATGTGTGTGATAGGGTTTTAACCATTTGCAGATTTTAATGTCCACAAATTACTGTAGAACATAACTCTTAGAAACCGTAATGGAAGATGGGATGAATGCTGTTAAATGGAATCTCCTCAATATCTATGCCCTGATGCAAAAAAGGTGCTAGACTCATTCCTAATGGAAAAACAACGATTTCCACACAACCTCAAAGGCCCATCAATTAAAACTCTCCATTCAACATCTTTCACATTAGTTTACCCTTGTAGCACTCAGAACCTGATTTAAGCCAACTTTCACTCAACCTTGCCAAAACACCCGACAATTAAATAGTGGATTAAATACCCTTTTCATAGTTACACTAAAGCATACATCAAAATCATAGAAACTCTTTTGGACCATCATGGACTTTCAATACACCTACCTTGCTCTAAGCTTCATAATTAGCCCTAATTTTAAAAATAACTACCTTTCCAACATTAGGTATCCACCTAAACACCTTGGATAGTTTTAGAATATGGTTCCAAACCTCATATTTTGACAATAGTTTGTATCTACAAGGACACTAACCTTTTGCCCCAAGAAACCCTCCTAAACACTCACAAAAACAAGGGTTTTAGGAAATCTCACAAATCTAGGCCTCTCCCAATCCTTCCAAGGGTCCAAAAACCACACAATACCTCTTCCCTATCTTTAAAAACACTCACAATTCCATTCCTATCAGTAATTCTCATATTCACTACTTGGGTTCCTCACTTTCATGGTAGAATCACCCCTGCTCACCCTTAGAACACCATACCATGCTGGATTTATTCATTGCCTCAACCTCCAAAGAATATAAATACATAACTAATCATAGTATAGGACAATCCACCAAGCCATAGGTCAGAACAGTAGGTGGATTGGCTAATCTATCATGGTGTTGCTCTCAAAACCCTTAACACAAAAAATAGAGAAATCTTTGAGTTTTCTGCTCCCACACACACAAACGATGATTATAAGCCTCCAAAAAAAATTTAAAGGAAGGTAAAAACATATATTAACAATTATTCATAGCCTCAAAACATATCAAACCTATACGGGCTTGTGCCAAGGAAACCAAGTTCAAAAAATCAATAAAAACGAGTGATCAGCGTTTGCAAAAGTGATTTCTTCTTCTTAGAAACTGAACAACAACCTCAAACTCAAGGTATTAAATAATAATATAGTGGTATCAACTTCAAACTACCCTTTGAATCGATCAACTACCTTAACCACCATTTTGCTTGACTCTAAATAACAATTTGACAATTGTTGGCCTTAATCATCCCTCTACAACTTGATTTTTGCAAATTCCTTTCAAGTGACTTCCCAAGACCCAAGAAGTTTTTCAAATACATATATCATGGTCATTGAGACCTTTGAGACCTTATTAAAGAAGAAAACATGAAAACCAAATCTACTTTATAACTTATCCACCTAGATCACATTTCCAACATGACATAAATGGACAACTTATTACAGTGCACCTTATTTTAACATATTTTGCAACTTCCTCGTTGCATAATGATTAAAGACCTTCAAATCCACTCTATGAAACTTCAAGGACTATTTCCCTTTCATTGCAAGGTGTAGGTTCCCTTGCACCATACACCCCCCATAGAAAACTCTTCTCCCAAGAGAAAATCTGTTGGGAAAATTGTGTTTCAACTTCCAGTTTGAAGCCTCAGAATTCAAGACTTGGCGGAAAATTTCATGATTTAGCCTTAACCACTTTACCACAATGGTTTGGTCTGCCCCTGGTGGTATTGCGGTGACAGAGTTGGCAGTTACCACCTTACCACACGCGGTGAGTTAGCTCACTGCAGTGGCACGGTAAGGCAGTCTGCGGCCAGTGTTGACAGTTACCGCCTTACCGCGTGTAGTGAGTTCGCTCATCGTGGTGGCACAGTAAGGTAGTCTATGGCCAGTGCTGGCAATTACAGCCATACCGTAGGTGGTGGGTCCTCTCACCGTGGTGTCCATGATGAGACCACTAGTGGTGGTCTTTGTAGTTACCGCCCCACTGCAGGTGATGAGTTCATTCACCATGGTGACTGTGGTGAGCCTGGCGGTTATCACTCCACCGCGAACGATGAGCTTGCTCACCATGGTGGTTGTGGTAAGACTGCCAATGGTCATCGCCCTACCGCAAGGTGCCCTGACGGCCTTCGCGGTAGTGTGGTATGACCGCTAGCAGTCTACCAGGATGCTTACTGCCATACCGTGGCATGTCTCGGACCGGGCAACGGTAGCTTAGCGGCATTAAGTGGAACAGAGCTCGAAGGAGCTCAGATGGCATACCACCATACCATGAGGCAAGATGGTCTAGGCAATAGTAGTGCAGTGTAGCCTTGGGCAAGCTTGGATGAGCTCACCGCACTACCATGGTTGGGTCATATGGACTCAGCGGTAGAAGGAAAATGAGCTCAGAGCTCGGTTACCTGAGCTTGACCGAGCTAGACCAAAATGGTCAAAGTGATCAGTGAATGGAAGATGGACACATGGCAGGTTGACAATAGTATGATTGGTCAAATGCAAAAAATAGTAAACACAGTTATTGCAAGCCGACTCCAGCTAATGACAGGAACCTGATTTGGGTGGTGAAATAAATGTCTAAGTGACCCGATGCAAAAGAAGATCAAATCAGATTGACTACATGATTGGTTGATTGATGCATGAACCTGAAGTTAGTGATTCGTTGGAACATTTAATTGAGATGTATGACTTTGTAAGTGAGATACATTATATATCTAAACTAAAGAGGTGACGGTTGTAATGCAAGTCGATGTAAGAGATTATTCATTGTATACTTTGTAAGTGAAGTATTGTAACAGTGAATATAAATCTTTAGAAGCTATTGTGAGTTGATCAGAGAGTGAAGGCTGAGAATTTTGTATGTAATAGATTATTGTTGTTATACAAAATAGTCTTTCCTTTGGTGTGGTGGGTTTTTTACCTTCAAAATTTTTCCCACGTTAAATACCTATGTCAACTGTGAATGCTTATTTATGTTATCTCTTTTTTTTTGTATGTATTCATCTCAGTAGTTTTAGAAGCTATAGAACACATTTTTGCACTTCTCCTTTGTTGTATTAGTGTTAAGGGAATGTATTCCACACTATTGGGTCATTAGATCCATCCTTGTTTTCCCTTCAAAATCTTGTTCTTTGTCCCCACATTGTTGCTCCATGCTTATCCAAATCTGATGTGAGGTTCCTCCCAATCCTTGGGTCAAAATTTGGTATTTTCCCATTCCTCATACCTATAATCAAACAAGAGCTAGCAACATAGTGCCCTACCTTCTTCCTTTCTCCACCTCCATACTTGTACCCATCCATCTTGGCATGTACACTTTTCCCTCTCTTCATTGTCATCAGGCCTTTGCACCTTGGTTCAGACTGTCTTATCCTCATGGTGATCAGACCTTCATGCTCTAGGTCCTCTGTCCTTCCTATCTCATGACCCATTGTCTTCTTGCTTGCCACCTTACCTCTGTCAGATTGATAAACCATGATACTAATGCACTTAGACTTTTTCAAATCTACAAATACTCCTTTCTCTATCCAAATACTTCTTCCCATCTCAGCCACTACCTTATCATTTACATCATCCACCATTAGACTATCCATTAATGGTGTTCCTTCTCTCATTATGGGTATAGGACATATGATTGTCCCTATCAGTAAGCCATCAATAATTACTTTCCCTTCCACAGGCTTATTACCTTGCATCTGCTCAGTGTCAGACTGAGATACATTACCCTTCACTGTCTCCCACCACACAAAGGAATTCCTTTTTCCCTCTACTTTCACACTACCATCGTTCTTGCCATCATTCCTTGGTGACCTTCTTGTTGTCTCAGCATCCTTGGTCTGCTCCATACCTGCAAAAAAATTGGTCTTGTTGTCCTCAAGCCTTAAAGGCTCCCTTTTTCCAAACATCACCATCTTAGACTTACCCTTACCTCTTCCACTTGTTTTCAAGGGAGTCAACTTATAACTTTTGTCATCCTTCTTGATGGTATATGTGTTCTCCCAACCATCATACATAGACCTCCTATCAAATTTCTAGGGTCTCCCTAAGAGCACTTGACAACAATCCATTGGAAAAATATCACATAAGACCCTATCCTTATACTCTCCAATATGGAAATCAACATATGCTTGCTCATTTACCACCAAAGTTTGAATATCATTCAACCAAGAAACTCTATAAGGTGCTACATGAGGTATCTTTTCCAAACTCAACTTATCCACCATCTCCTTGGACACTATATTATCTTGAGAACCAAAATCAATGACAACTTGGCACACTTTACCTTTGCATTTGCATGAAGTTTTGAATAGGCTCCTTCTTTGACTCAAATCTTCCTCGTTGGATGCTTGCAACATAGTTCTTCTTATAATGAGTGCTTCTCCTTTTGGATCAATTAATTTTCTCACACTTTCACAATCTTTCTCTTGGACCAATTGTGTTCTTCTCTCATTCCTTTTATCACCACTTGAAGATGAACCTTGACCTTGAGGACACTTTAAGAATGGGTTTCCAAAATCTTGACCATTATAGCATCTCCCTAAAAAGGATTTTGCATTTCTTCCTCCACCAAATCTGCCTCTTGAACCT
Source organism: Sequoiadendron giganteum (assembly GCA_007115665.2). Lineage (NCBI taxonomy): Eukaryota > Viridiplantae > Streptophyta > Pinopsida > Cupressales > Cupressaceae > Sequoiadendron > Sequoiadendron giganteum. Next base: position 7,218,047 of record CM021109.1, read on the forward strand.
CCCCATCCACCTCTGAAATCAGATTGATCTTGGTCCTTCTTGACATCTCCTTGACTCTCATTGGTTGTATTTGAACTAGGATTGAATCCTCTTCCTCTAGAAGTGATGCCTCTTCCTCTTGTTTCCTTCTCTTATCTCCTCTTTAGCTTTTATTCTGCCCTCATTTCCATTTGAAATCATTGCTCAACTGATTTTGGTTCCATCAAACTAATCTCATCCTAAATTTTGTATCTCAAACCATTCAAGTACCTAGCAGTCATTTCTTCCTCATCTTCTTCATGGTTAGCCCTTATACTTAGCCTATAAAACTCTTTAGTATATGCTTGCACGTCTAACTCCTTTTGTCTAAGATTTTGCAATTTCTTAAGCAATTGTACATTGTTGTCAAAAGGAAGAAATTTACCTTTGATTTTTGTTTCCATCTTCTCCCAAGAAGTGATCTTTCTCTTTCCTGTTTTCTCTCTATCCTCTTGCACAAAATTCCACCACACCAAAGCATGTCCTTTCAATTTTATTTTTTCCCTCTCCACCTTATGTCCTTCATCAACATCTTCACTATTAAAGTAGTTCTCCAAAGACCCTATCCAATCCAAGAGCTCTTCACTATCAAGTTTTCCTCCATACATAGGAACATCCATTTTTCCATGTCTATCCTTCTTCACAGCCTTCAAAAGCTTCATTATTCTCACATCTTTTGGATCCATCTGCTCTTCTTCACTAGAGGTCTCTTCCTCTTCAGACTCACTTTCATCCAAAAGGGTCCTACCCTTAGCCTTTATTGCAGCCATCTCCTATTTTTGGGTTTCTATTTCCTTGTTATGATTGTCAATCTTCCTTGCAAAAGAATTCCCTTTAGGAGGCATTTTTATTCCTCCAACTACCTCCTTCCTACACAAACTTCAACCTTGATCTCACAAAATACCTACTCCCTTGCTCTGATACCACTTTGATGCAAATAAGGGTTCTAGAATCCTTCTTAATGGAAAAATGATGACTTTCACATAAACTCAAAGGCCCATCAATTAAAACTCTCCATTCAACATCTTTCACATCAGTTTACCCTTATAACACTTAGAACCCGATTTAAACCAACTTTCGCTCAACCTTGCCAAAACACCTGACAATTAAAATGTGGATCAAGATACCATTTTTAGGGTTACACAAGATACATCAAAATCAATAGTCACTATTTTGGACCATCATAGAATTTCGATACACCTACCTTGCCCTAGGCTTCATAATTAGCCCTAATTTCCAAAGGAACTACCCTTCCAACATTAGGTATCCACCCAAACACCTTGGAAAGTTTTAGAATATGGTTTTAAACCTCAGATTTTGACAATATTTTGTATCTACAGGGACTCTAACCCTCTGCCCCAAGAAACCCTCCTAAACACTCACAAAAATAAGGGTTTTAGGAAAAACCATAATCCAGGCCTCTCCCAATCCTTCCAAGGGTCCAAAAACCACACAATACCTCTGCCTTATCTTGAAAAACACTCACAATTCCATTCCTTTTAGTAATTCTCAGATTCACTACTTGGGTTCCTCACTTTCATGGTAGAATCACCCCTGCTCGGCCTTAGAACATAATACCATGTTGGGTTTCTTCATTTACTCAACCTTCAAATCATATAAATACCTAAATAATCATAGTACAAGCCAATCCACCAAGCCACAAGGTCAGAACAGTAGGTGGGTTGGCTAATGTGTCATGATGTTGCTCTCAAAACCCTTAACACAGAAAACAAAGTAATATTTGAGTTCTTTGATCCCACACACACAAACGTGATTCTAAGCCTCCAAAAAAAATTTAAAGGAAGGTAAAAACATATATTAAAAATTATTCACAACCTCAAAACATATTAGACCTGTACAGGCCTATACCAAGGAAACCAAGTTCAAAAAATCAATAAAAAATAGTGATCAGTGTTTGTATAAGTGATTTCTTGTTCTTAGAAACTGAACAACAACCTCAAACTCAAGGCATTACATCATACTATCATGGTATCAAATTTAAAATACCCTTTGAACCAATCAACTACCTTAACCACCCTTTTGGTTGACTCTAAATAACAAATTGACAATGTCTGGCCTTAATCATCCCTTTACAACTTGCTTTTTGCAAATTCCTTTCAAGTGACTTCCCAAGACCCAAGAAAATTTTCAAATACATATATCATGGTCATTGATACCTTGAGAAATTATTCAAGAAGAAAACATGAAAACCAAATCTACTCTATAATCTATCCACCTAGATCACATTGCCAAAATGACATAAATGGACAACTTATTACACTGCACCTTATTTTAACATATTTTGTAACTTCCTCATTTCATAATGATTAAAGACCTTCAAATCCACTCTATGAACCTTCAAGGCTTATTTCCCTTTCATTCCAAGGTGTATGTGCCCCTGCACCATGCCCCTAACTAGATAGGGTTTCTTGAGTCAATCTTTGGAACTCCTTATCTATGCTTATATCAAATAACCAAAAGGTGCATTGGATGCAGGTTGGGGAATTTAACACCATTCTCTATCCTTTTGAGAAACAAAGAGTTTGGAATACTACTTGGATAGTAGTAATCTAAACTAGAATGGTCTCATAAAGTACTTCTCACCAACTATTCTACTACAACCCATGAATTTTAGTATTGACATGTAATATAAAGACCTTGTGAGACTTAGGGTTCATATAAATTTCACAATTTAGCCTCCTTATATCCCCATTTACAAATTAGCTATAAAAAAGTGGAAAAAAACAAACATCTCCATGTAAAATCCTCTTCTTGTAGATGCTCTAATTAAAAAATGTCTTCTCTTCATATGAGAATCCTTTTTTTCATTATAGTCATGTAGTGTAGAAAATTGTACTCCCTTCTTGGAGATAGTACAATTTAACACTTACTTTGGACCTATTTTAGCACCCTTGCATTTATGACCCTTTAATCATCATTAATAGGCCCTTAAGACCCTTTATTTCAAATCTCAAGGTTTATTTCAACTAAAATCTTGACAAAATCAATAAATACATTCAAATTTATAACAACCCAACATTTACTCACCCCAAAAATCTAGGGTGGGACTCCATGCCACCTTGTGCATATGAGTCCCCCTAGGTGGGACCCATATGCCACAAGTGGTATATGAGTCTCGTGTGGCCCATTTTTAGGGTTTGAGCAAGAAATTAAGGTTTTCAATTTAAATTTTTGGTTGATGTCAGCATTTGAAATCTAATAAATGGCAAGTGAGGTCAAGTGCCTATATAAATAAGGTTTCAAATCATTATTTCACCTAAGCAAGCCTAAGCATTCTTTCAAAAGAGCCTTCAAAAGTAAGTAGCAAGAAAATTTAAAGTCTTGGAGCATCATAATAGTGTTTTTGTAGGTCTTCAAGCTCACTTTCATTTAAGATCTAATATTGTCAAGGATTGATTATGGTTTCCTATGGAGGATCTTGATGGATTCCAGATTGGAGAGATGCAGCAAGCCATCAAACCAAGTCTAATGACTTTTTTCTAAAGTGATCCCATCCTCCATTATCACTCTACTTTTATCCTAAAGGAAGGTACATACATTATTGTGACTTATTAGGGTGATTAGAGATCTCCCAAAGTGAGTCATCATCTTTATGCTTCATTCATGAATATTATTCTAACACACTAGAATAAGCTTTCATTGCACCTTATATCTCCTAATCTTAGATACACTTAAGATTAGGGTTTGCATTCACATTTACTTTCAAGATCCATTGTTTCTATCAAGGTTTGATTGTACGAAACTAAGGGTTTGACCAAGGCAAACCCCCCATAAGAAAATCAATACAATATTTTGTTTTGCAATACTTTTAACAAGTTCAGATTTGGAAAAAAAGTCGAGAAGGAAGAGAAGAGATAGAAAAAGAGATTCAAACCTTAAATTTTTGAAAAAGAAGAATGGGACTAATATGCCACTTGTGGTGTATTAGTCTTGGTGTAGAATATTTTTTTGAGTTTCAGAGGATTGAGACTTGTTACTGCTAGATTTCAATTTCTTCCCAAAAATCCCAATCTAGGACTAAATCACCCAACCTAGTGTTTGAGTCCCAGTGAGCATTAAAGTCAAAATTTCAACATTTCAGACCTTATTCCGAGCTTCTTTAGGTTTCTAGGTACACCTCTATCATTTCTTAGTTTATAGTTTTGATTTGAATTCATTTCTAGGTCTTTTAATTAGGTTTGGCATATCATTTACTTTTCTAGTCTTTCCAAGCCCTTTCTTGGTGGTGAACCCCCTTATTATCTTTAATCACACCCTAGGACACCTTATTACAAACCTCTTTCCCTCATTCCATCCTAGGATTGAGATCTTTAGGGTTTCCTTGATTGAAACTTGTAGGAAATTGGTTCTATTTCCTAAAACACATTAAACAAATTGTATTTTCTAGGTTTCATTTTTGTGAAACTAGCCTTTAGAACACCTTATTTTTTATTTAGAGTGCATCATAGTTCTATATCTAGATTTCATTAACTTTGCATTAGTTAATTTGCATCAAGAGTTTCTAAATCTTGCATTAGTGAAAGTGCATATCTAGGTTGCTTTTTTTTGCATCTTGCATCATTTAAATAGACTTAAAATCTATAATTTCACTTAGTCTAGGCATCATTCAAACCAAAAAACCTAACATTCATTCATTTTTTTTTTTAAATTTGTGCAAAAAACCTAATCTGGGACACATATGCCCCTCTAGGCAATTTAGTCCTAGTATAGGCTTGCATCATTGAAATAGACTTAAAATCTATAATTTCACTTAGTCTAGGCATCATTCAAACCAAAAAACCTAACATTCATTCTTTTCTTTTTTTAAATTTGTGCAAAAAACCTAATCTGGGACACATATGCCCCTCTAGGCAATTTAGTCCTAGTATAGGTGGTTTTTCCTGATTTTTGGGTATTTTGTGTGGAATGTTTATCAACATTTTAGCCCCTAAAAAACCCCAATTGGGACTCATGTGCCCCTCTAGGATATTTAGTCCTATTTGATATTTGAAACTACATTTTACAGCATCAAAAACCTTGTTTACGTGTTTTATTTTTTGTTGTTAGATTTCAATTTCATTTTTTTGAGTTTTTGTTTCATCCATTTCATTATATATAGCTTAATTTAGATTCATTTTAATTGTGGATAAAATTATATTGTTGTACTTTTCATTCCTAGCATTAGTTCATAGTTCAATTATATTACATTACATTTGGCATTCATTAATAAACAAAACCAAAAACACCTATAAACTGATGAACCACTTCGAGAAAGCATAGTTATTTGAGTATGTCAAATCTCTTTTTCTAATTTAACCTAACCCTCACAACTTTTAGTAGTGATGAATTTGGCATGCTAGATAGAGCCCTTGAGGAATTCATCTCGCAAGATTCATCCACTAAGGCTTGTTACAACAAACCAAAAGTTAATGGCATCTAACCTCATCTCATCCTGTACCCACCTTCACACAAACCTCAAACTCAAAACAAACTCGTTTTCACCCTTGAACCATCTAAGAATAATGTTTCATAGAAATCAAATTATAATACCATTTCTCATACATATAACACTAGAAACAATCTACAACCAAAACAACCAACTCCAACATCCTTAGTTTTTCCTAACCCTGGCTTGCCTAGTGCTCCCCATTTTCCTTCAAATAGTGGGAAGGACTATGATCTTGTTGAACAACTTAAGAATACTCCCGCAAAAATATCCCTATGGGATCTAATTCAAAATTCACCTAATTATCATACTATTCTTCAAACTTCCTTGTAACAAGTAGTGGTTCCTTTTAGTACAAATTCAAATGATATGGCAACTCTAACTCAAGGAATGAATGTGATTAACATACACATTAATTTTCATCAACATGAGTTACCCCTTTGGAAATAAGAAATAAAGATGATTCCTTCATGATAATAGCTACCTATGATGGGTGGGGAATGAAAATAACCCTTTTTGAAAATGGCTCCCTCCTTAATGTGTGTAGTGTGACCTTTTGGATAGACTTGGCCTGGATAAATCAAGAATTGAACTTGATTCCTTATTGATTTGAGGATTTGACAATGTAGGAAAGCAACTGCTTGGTGTGATTACTTTTCCTATTACAATTGGAATGGCTACCTTACAAACTCCTATTCATGTTATGCCTCATGATCTTTCATACAATATTCATTTCGGAAGACCTTGGATTCATAAGATGCATGCAGTGCCTTCAACTCTTCATCGTATCATGAAGTATGTCTACAATAATAAATTATAGCAAGTTGAATAGACACTCAGCCTGGAAATTTCTTACAATTTTAAAAAGTAATGACAATTCCTTTGAACACATTAATTCCAATGTCGAACATAGAACCTATGAAAGAAAAGAAACAAGAGATGTAAAACATGTCAAAGTTATTGGAAGATGACTGGAGTTCCTTAGAGTTCACACCTTCATTTATGGGAGAATACACAATCACAACAAAAGAAACTAAAAAAAAGAAGCAACCAATGGTAATGTCAACACAAAATTTGGAAGAAAACTCGCAAGAATCTATCTCATCTACTCTAGAAGAAGACACAATCTATACAAATTTTTTTGATGAGATAGACTATTAACAACCACCAAACCCAAAAGAAATGGAGAAACTTTATGGAAAAGGTTATGAGCTTATGAAAAAACTTGGCTATAATGGAAAAGGATGTGGAAGGAAAGAACAAGGCATATGTGTTCCTATAGAGCCTAACATGCAAGAAACAAAAAAGCGGTTTGGGATATTTCCCTTCTAAGATAATGTAAGAATCAAAAAGACCCTCGTTAAACATCAACATCATCATGGGTAACCCTAAAAAAACTCTCACTTTGAAGCATCCTGAAGTGTTTGATACAACTTGTGAAGAATCATTGGATTACTTTGAAGATGATGAAGCCTTCAAAGAAATATTAGGAGTTTATGACAAGTCATTTACTCCTCCTAAAAATAAGGTTACATGTGTTATGATTAGTGCTAAGCAAGAAGATGGAGACAAGTGAAAGTAATGAAGTTGATAAAGACAATGAAGAATACATTAATCCTAAATTCTCAAAACAAATTGCACTTTGTTTGGGAGATACAATCAACATACTAATAGATATCACTAATGAAGGAAAAGTGATTAAGATAGTAAAGTTCCTTGATGAAGATGAACAAGAAGACCATGCAACTTTATTTCATACTTTCTCAAAAAAATTCCTTGGACTTATTCAGATATGTCGAGAATCAATGCTAAGGTAGTAACGCACAACATAGTCCTTTCCAAAAATGCTAAACTAGTTAGACAAAATATATGAAAGATGAATCCTAAGATAGCCTTATTAGTTAAGGCTGAGATTGAAAAAATCCTCGAAGCTGGTTTTATATGACCTATAGATTATTCCCCTTGGATCTCAAACATTATTACAATTGCAAAACTTGATAATCATATTAGGATGTGTACGAACTTCTATGATTTAAATAAAGCATCTTTAAAAGATGATTTCCCCCTTCTTAATATTGACATGATAGTGGAATCGACTATGAGACATGCTTTGTTGTCATTCAAGGATGGATTTTTTGGATATAATAAGATATTCATTAACCCTCAAGATCAATACAAAACAATATTTACTATAGCTTGGGAAACATTTTGTGGGATATTCATGCCTTTGGATTTAAGAATGTAGGTGCAAGCTATCAATGAGCTATGACATTGATATTTCATTATTACAGGCATAAATATTTTGAAGATTATGTTGATGATATTTTAGCTAAATCTTTAAATTGACAAGATGATGTGAATATACTTTGAAAAATCATTGAGCGAATGTGAAAATACAACATGAGATTGAATCCGAAAAAGTGTCTTTGGCATAGATAGTGGAATTTTTTTAGGTTCTATAGTATCTCACAGAGGCATTGAGGTGGACATGAAGAAAATTGGTGCTATAGTTAACATGCCACTTCCTCAAAATATTTCTCAATTACGCACTTTACAAGGAAGAATTTAGGCTATACGTTGTTTTGTAGCATCTCTAGTAGACCAAGCATTACCCTTTACACATATTCTTAAGAAGGAGGTTCAATTTAACTAGAATAAGGATTATAAATAGGCTTTTGAGAGTTTGAAATATTACCTTACTACACCTGTTTTACAACCCACTATGCAAGAAAAACCATTCATCCTTTATACAACAATGTATTGACCCATGCTCTTGTAGAATTGTTGACTCAATACGATGAAAATGGTAAAGAACATCTTGTTTATTACATTAGCCAAACTTTGATTGATTATGAAACATGATGCACAATTCTAGAAAAACAATATATGGCTCTTGTATTCGCTACTAGTAAATTGAGACATTACTTACTAAATTCTGAAATACATGTAATGACGAAATTTGATCCTTTAAAATATCTTTTCACTAAAATAGATTTATCAAGATGCTTAACTAAGTGGGTTATGTTGCTAACAGAGTTTGATCTTAAGTTTGTATCACAAAAATTAATTAAATGAAAAGCCTTGATTGACCAATTAGCTAACACCCCTTATCCCCTAGCATTACCTAATAATGATTCATTCCCTAGCGATAATGTGTTGACAATCGAAACTAGTACATGGGAGTTATACTTTGACGACTATAAGTGTAGAACTAGCTTCGGCACAGGGGTTATAATAGTCTCTCCTAAAGGAAAGCATATTACCTTGTATTATCACTTAAAATTCCTATACACAAAAAATACAACAGAGTATGAAGTATTAATAGTTGGATTACACACTGCTTTAACTCTAAAAGCATGAGACATTAAGATATTCATTGATTCACAATTAGTCACTAAGAAAATAAATAGAATGTATCAAGAAAAGCATGAAAATTTATCCAAATATAAGGATCTCACAATAACTTTTTTAGACAAGTTTCATTCATACACCATTGATAACATCCCACAAAAAGATAATTGCATGCAGATGCAATGACAAGTGCGGCTTCCTTGATATCTTCTCAAGATCCTTCAAAATATTTCACATTCATTGATACACATAATTATGAAACCATCAATAAAATATAAAGTTGAAGAAGTGTTATCAACCACCATCGAAAGCTCTAGTGAATGGTACACACTAATATTTAATTATTTAAAAGAAGGTACCTTTATTGAGCCGACAACCAAGAATATTCAATCTCACCTTCGGAAACTTGCGTCTAGATATATAATCCTCACTAATGTGCTATATAGAAGGTCCTTCGATGGTATTTTACTTTGATGCCTTAAAAAATCTATAATCCCAATAGCACTTGCGAAAGCTCATGTACGTGCTTGTGGAGGACATTTTGGAGAAAGATAATTAGTCCAAAATTTAATCTGCATAGGATACTATTAGAGGAATATGGAACAAGATTTCTTTGAATACGTTAATAAATGTCACAAATTTCAATAACATAGAAATTTGATTCACTCTCCTACTTTCAAGCTTTGTGCCCAAGTTAATATTTGGCCTTTCTCAGTGTGGGGTCTAGATCTTATTGGAAAATATCACCACCTTCTTCTGCAGGACATACATTCATAATTACTGCAATAGATTATTTCACGAAATGGGTAGAAGTCATTCCTCTTCATTTAACAATTTCCAATGTATTATTTCGTTTCATATTGGAACACATTATTGCTCGTTTTGGACTTCCTTCCACATTAGTTTTGGACAGTGGAATGCCATTTAAGAATAATGATGTGAAGACCTTCTTAGAGACATTCAATATTCAACATTATTTTTCAACACCCTACTAACCGCAATCTAATGGTCAAGCTAAATCAACTAATAAGACTCTTGGAAAAATCTAAAGGAATATAGTAAGCAAACATAATAAGGATTGGCACACACAATTGACATATGCATTATGGGCTTATCGTACTAGTATTAGAACATCAACTTGGAATAATCCATATAACCTTGTCTATGGTACCAAGGCAATAATGCCCTTGGAGTTAGAGATTCCTTCATTAAGGATCACTCTTTATGTAATTATTGATTACAATACTTATAAAGAACAATGATTGCATCAACTTGAAATGTTTCACAAATAGTGCATCAACTCTCTTGACCATCTCCAAGATTAATCTAGAAAAATGCAATGTAGTAACAATGATAACATCATCCCTCGTGCATTTACTAAATTTGATTTGGTGTTATTTTAGAATCAATGTAAGGGTAAGTGCACCAAGATGGTTCCCAAAAAGGAGACTTAAGTGGACAACATTTTTCTAAAATCAGGAAATAATGACCTTAGACATCAAATTGAGGATACTTACACTCAAAATTTTGAGATGAAACAAAAAGAAGGATTCAAGTGCTCTGAGTCTATTTTCTAAACTACTAATTTATTTTTAAAATGGTTTAGATTAAGGGGTTAAAATGAGGGACGTACACAAATTGGTGTTGTTTTTGTCAAAAAAACATAACATAGAAACTCTTGTATGACCCTCATACGATGAACTTTTTTTTAGTATTTTTAAAATCGCTACGGTCAAAAGTTAGCTAATAGTATGTAGTTGATGCACAATTTTTCTGATAATTTTTTAATAAATATTTTATTTTTTACTAATTTTCGAAGTGAACACTTCCTGAAAAGCAAAATTTTGGCTGTGCTACCCCTACAAATTTTGGAAACTAACTGAATATTTTTAAAATTTGTAGAATGGAGTCTAGTTTGTAAAAATGTAATTTATTTGAAAATTCAATGAACGGTTAATTTATAATGAAAAAAACACCAAACACTACTTTTTGGAAAAAAAAAGACATACAAACAAAACAATTATGGATGAAAGGCTTAACATTGTCAGAAAGTGAAAAAATTACATCATTGGATAGCTAAGAGAGAACCCAACATTACCCATGTGTTTGATTTTTTCGATATTGAACCACATGCAATCTTGATGGTGAGCACGAACCCGATTATGTGAAAAATTGTAGAATTTGCAAAACCACGAGTCTATTCGTTGAGAATTCCCTCCAAGCCTTTGGGTTGGTATTCCAAGGAAAATACCAATCCTAAGGCTTGGGGATTACCAAAGCAAGATATAACGCGAGCATGTTATAATGCGCTCACGTTATATCTCAGTTTTGACATGTTTTGTGAATGCATTTTTTGTGTTTTGTGAATGCATTGACAGAACACGAGTACGTTATAATGTGCTCTCATTTTGGTCTACATTGATTTTTTTTTCTTCTCTTCTTCTTATTCCTTTCCTCTTGTTATCTTTTAGGGAAACTATATACATGAAATAAACATTTAAGTATAACTTGGCATTTACATATGGACATTTACTTCCTTATACTTTAAGTTATATTTCATGTATATAGGCAAGATGTTTGAGAGTGGTCTCAGATCTCTAGGAATTATAATGCAAATTCTAGTTTCTGGAAGATCTTAAAAGTTTCAGACTTAAGTCAAATTTCAGTAATCAGCATGTCAAATTTTAGTAATCAGGAGATCAAATTTTAGTAGTCAGAAAGTTCTATCATCTTTCTCTCTCACTCTCTCCTTCTCTCTACTCTCTATCTCTTCACTCCCTCTCTCTCTCCCTTCCTCCCTCTCTCCCCTCTCTCTCTTCTAGTTTTTGGAAGATCTCCCAAATTTCAAACTTAGTCAAATTTCAATAATTAGGAGGTCAAATTTCAGTAATTAGAAAATTCTATTATTTCTCTCTCTATCTCACTCATTTTTATCACTTACACTCTAGACCTCTCTCTCACTATCTCTATCCATTTTTCTAACTCTCTCTCTCTCTATCTCTCTCCTTTTCCCTATAATTCTCTTTACCTAACTTCTCTCTCCCTCCCTCCCTCCCTCCCTCCTTCCCTCTCTACTTATCTTTATCTCCCTCCCCTCCATCTCTCTCTCTCTCTACCTACCTACCTCTCCCTCAATCACACCCTACCAATCTCTCTATTTCTCTCTAGCTAACCTCTCTCTCACCTCCCTCCATCTCCCTCCATACTTCTCTCTCCCTCTCTTCCTCCCTATCTACTCTTTATCTCCCAATCGCTTTGTACCTACCTTTACATCCATCAAACCTTACCACTCTCTCTATTCACCTCTTATCTCACCTTTCTCACCCTCCCTACATCTCCCTCATTCCCTCTCTACTTCTCTCTATCTCTCCTCTCTCCCTACCTCTCCTTCCATCTCTACTTATCTTTATCTCTTCTCTCCCTCTCTCTACCTACCTCTCCTTCCACCACTCTTTATTTCTCTTTATCTCACCTCTCTCTCCCCTACTACATCTCTCTCCATCTCTCCCTCCCTCTCTACTTATCTATATCTGCCCTCTCCCTCTCTACCTATCTCTCCATCCATCACAACCTACCATTCTCTCTCTATTAATCTCTATCTCACCTCCCACTCTCTCCATTCATACCTCTCCCTCTCCTTCCCTCTCCAATCTCTACCCCTCTCTACCTAACTCTCCATCCATCACTCCCTAACTCTCTCTATACACCTATCTATCTTGATTCTCTCCCCCCCTCCCTCATTCCCTCTCTACTTCTCTCTCTCTACCTCTCCTTCCCTCTCTAATTATCTTTATCTCCCATATCCCTCTCTCTCTCTCACTAGATGTCTCCCTCCCTCTACCTCTCTCTCTCTCACTCTCTCACTACTCCCTTACCCTGTTTCTCTCTCTCTCTCTCCTCTTTATCTCACCATTCTCTCTTTCCCTCTTTGTAACTATCTACTTCTTTATATGTAACCATTCTCTCTACATATCTTTATCTCACCTATCCCTCTTTACGTCTCCCTTCCTCCCCTCTCTCATGCACCCTCCCTCCTTCCCTCTATTTCTATCTCTCTCTACTTCTCTCTATCTCACCTATCCTTCTCTACTCGCATATCCCTCCATCACTCCCTACCACACTCTCTCTATTGCTCTTTATCTCACCTCTCTATCACCTCCATCTCTCCCCTCCATACCTCTCCCCCTCCTCCCCTCTCTACTCTCTATCTCCCTAATCCCTCTCTACATACCTCTCCATCCATCACTCCCTACCACTCTCTCTATACCTCTCTATCTCGATTCTCTCCCTCCATTATTCTCTCTCTACTTCTCTCCACCTCTCTATCTTTCTCTAATTATCTTTATCTCCCCTATACCTCTCTCTCTCACTAGATGTCTCTCTTCCTACCTTTTCCCCTATCTACTTTCTTTCTCTCCTCTCCCTCCCTCTACCTCTCTCTCACTCTCTCTCACTTATCCATCACCCTCTCCCTCTCTCTCCTCTCTATATCGCCATTCTCTCTTTCCCTCTCTATAACTCTCTCTTCTGTATGTCATCATTTTCTCTCTACTTATCTTTATCTCATATATCCCTCTTCACCTCTCCCTTCCTCCCCTCTCTCACCCACCCTCCCTCCTTCCCTCTATCTCACATAACCCTCTCTATCTGCATATCCCTCTATCACTACCTACCACACTCTCTTTATTTCTCTCTATCTCACTTCTCTCTCACCTCCCTCTCTCTCCCTCCATTTGTCCTTCATTATGTACTCTTTGTCTCTCATGTCTCTCTACCTCTCCTTCCCTCTCTACTTATCTTTGTCTCCTCTTTCCCTCCCAACCTCTCTCTCTCTCTCCCCAATCCCTCCCTCCCCCTCTTTCTCTCTCCCCCTATGAGGGTTGAGGGTGTAAGGTATAGGTTTGAGGTTATAGGGTTAAGTGTATAGGGAATAGGGTTTAGGGTTTAGGATATTAGGTATAAATTTGAGGGTATAGGGTATAGGGTATAGGGATGAGGGATGAGGGTTTAGGGTTTAAGGTATAAGGTTGAGGGTTGAGGGTATAAGGTTAAGTGTATAGGGTATATGGATTATGGTTTAGGATATTGGGTATATAGTTGAGGGTATTGGGTTAAGGATATTAGGTTTAGGGTTGATGGTTTAGGTTTTAGGATTTATGTACAAGTTTAAGGGTTGAGGGTTGAGGTATAATGTTTAGGGTTGAGGGTATGAGGTTAAGTGTATAGGGTATATGGATTAGGACTTAGGGTTTAGGGTTAATGGTATAAGGTACAGGGTTAAGGCTTGAAAGTTTAGGGTTTTATGTTTAATTATAGGGTTTATGGATAATGTTTATGGTTTAGGGTATAAGGTTGAGGGTGTAGGTTAAAGAGAAGAGGCTTGAGGGTGTAGGGTTTATGGTTTATGGTTTAAGGTAGAGGGTTGAGGGTTGAGGGATAGTGTTCAAGGTTGAGGGTATAGGGCCAAGTGTATAGGGTATAGGGATTAGGCTTTAGAATAATGGGTATAGGGTTGAGGGTATAGGGCTAAGTGTATAGGGTATAGGGATTAGGCTTTAGAATAATGGGTATAGGGTTGAGGGTACTGGGTTTAGGGTTTAGGTTTTAGTGTACAAGGTTGAATGTAGGGTTTAGGGTTTAAGTATAAGGTTGGGGGATGATGTTCAGGGCTTAGGTTATAAGGTTGAGGGTATAGGGTATAAGGATGAGGGTTGAAGGTGTAGGGTTGAGGTATAGTGTTCAAGGTTGGGGGTGTAGGGTTAAGTGTATAGGGTATAGGGATTAGGGTTTAGGATATTGGGTATAGGGTTGAGGGCATTGGGTTTAGGGTTGAGGGTTTAGGGTTCAAGGTTTAATGTAGGATTTAGTGTTTAATTATAGGGTTAAGGGTTCATGGATATGTTTAGGGTTTAGGGTATAGGGCATAGGGATGAGGATTGAGGGTGTAGGGTTTATGGTTTAAGGTATAGGCTTGAAGGTATAAGGTTAATTTTATAGGGTATAGGGATTAGGGTTTAGGATATTAGGTATAGGGTTGAGGGTATTGGATTGAAGGTTTAAGGTTAAGTTTATAGGGTATAGGGATTAGGGTTAAGGGGGGAGAGAGAGAGGCCTGAGAGAGGGTGAAATTGGCAACCTAACTTGCCCTATTTGAAAAAATGGGTCCAAGAAATGGAGTCTTATCACTAGGAGACCCCATTTCTTGGAACCATTTTTTCAAAACAGGCCACTACATTACCAATTTCATTGAATTGGCAAGCCAATGGGCCCACTAGCTTGGCAATTCGGTCAAATTGATAACCTAACTTGCCCTTTTTGAAAGAATGGGTCCAAGAAATGGGGTCTCCCAGTGATTTACATCATTGAGAGACCCCATTTCTTGGACCTTATTTTTCACATAGAAAAGTTAGGTTTCTAATTTCACCGAATTGCCAACCTAGTGGGCCCACTAGCTTGCCAATTTGGTGAAATTGGCAATGTAGTGGCCTGTTTGAAAAAAATGGGTCCAAGAAATTGGGTCTCTCAATGATTACATCACTAAGAGACCCCATTTCTTGGACCCATTTTTTGAAACAGGAGAAATTAGGTTACCAATTTCACCAAATTGACAAGCTAGTGGGCCTTGGCTTGCCAATTCAATGGGTCATTACATCACCGGGACCATTTCTTGGACCCATTTTTCAAGCAGTTACATTTCCAATTTCACTGAATTGGCAAGCCAGTGGGCCCACTAGCTTGGGAATTTGGTGAAATTGGCAACCTAACTAGTCTTGTTTAAACAAATGGGTCCAAGAAATGGGGTACATCACCGAGAGACCCCATTTCTTGGACCCATTTTTTCAAACAGGCCACTACATTGCCAATTTCATTGAATTGGCAAGCCAGTGAGCCCACTAGCTTGGGAAATTCGATGAAATTGGCAACCTAGCTTGCCTATTTGAAAAAATGGGTCCAAAAAATGGGGTGTCATGGTGATTTACATCACCGAGGGACCCCATTTTTCAAATAGGCCACTACATTTCCAATTTCACTAAATTGGTAAGCCAACGGGCCCACAAGCTTGCTAATTTGGTGAAATTGACAACCTACCTCATCTTGTTTGGAAAAATGGGTCCAAGAAATAGGGTCTCTTGATGATTTACATCACCGAGAGACCCCAATTTTTGGACCCATTTTTTCAAACAGGCCACTGCATTGCTAGTTTCACCTAATTAGTAAGCCAGTGGGCCCACTAGCTTGGAAATTCAGTGAAATTAGCAACCTAACTTTCCAATTTGAAAAAATGGGTCCAAGAAATGGGGTCTCCCGGTGATGTAAATCATCGAGAGACCCCATTTCTTGGACCCATTTTTTCAAATAGGCCACCACATTCCCAATTTCACCGATTTGGAAAGTTAGGGTAGAGGGTTTAAGGGTTAATGGTAGAGGGTAGAGGGGAGAGAGATAGAAGGAGTGAGTGAGTGAGTGAGTGAGTGAGAGAGACTTGAGAGAGGGAGAGGGGGTAGGAGGGAGATACTTGAAAGAAAGGGAGAGAGGGAGGGAGTCAGAGAGAGATAAAGGGTAGAGGGTTTAAGGGTTTAAGGGTTAAGTTTTTAGGGTTTATGGTTAAGGGTGGAGGGTAGAGGTTTAACGGTTTAAGGGTAAAGGGTAGAGGGGAGAGATAGATGGAGTAGGTGAGTGAGAGAGAGAGAGACTTGAGAAATGGAGAGGGGTAGGAGAAAGATACTTGAGAGAGAGAATGAGGGAGTGGGATAGAGATAGAGGGGTATGTGTAGGATCATCATGGAAAAAACATGCCCTTAAGTGGCAATAAAATTCAGAAAAATCAAAGTTAGACAACTTGACGTAAAAATTTGAATAAGTTATCTATATTATTTCAAATATATGTAAGAATAGAAACTATATAAATTTGAATATAGTTTCTAAACTACTAGTTTTTTTTTTTTTTTTTTAAATCTATTTGGTGAAAATTTGAAATTTCAATGTAGTAGTACTCAAATTTTAGGGAAAAATAAGAAGTAGGTTTTTGTCTAACCACCCTAACCACAATAAAATGATAATTATTTTTTATAATATTTTAGATATAAGTAGAGGACTCATGTCTCGATGTGATGCATGCTTTTTTTAATTTTCTTCCAAGTAAATAGTTAATTATGAATTTTTTATTACAAATTTTTAAAAATATAAAAACTCAGATGTCTAACCACCTTAACTTGGTCAAAAGTTCATGAAATTAATTTTTTTTTAATCCTATATAATGTGAAGCATAGAATGTGACACATGTTTTGGATTAAAAAAATATGACACCATTTGAAAGCTATAAATTTTTTTCAATCAGCCTATTAATCAAGACTTTAGTCATAATTCAAGTAGAAAATAAATAATAATAATTTATTAAATTCAAAGTAAAGCATAATTTATATTGGTGGAAAGATAAGAATCTCCTTTAAAAACCCATTTTGTTTCATCAATTTTGGGTTAAAAAAAAATTGTTAGCCACATGGGCCACCATATCACTTGCATATCGCCACGTTTTAGCCCATCATGGTCCTGCACATACCCAAAGGGTTTAAGGGTTTAAGGGTTAAATGTTTAGGGTTTACGGTTAAGGGTAGAGGGGAGAGAGATAGAGGGAGTGACTAAGAGAGAGACCTGAGAGAGGGAGAGGGGATAGGAGGTAAATGGTTGAGAGAGAGAGTGCGGGAGGGAGTGGGACAGATATAGAGGGAGGGAGGGTTAAGGGTAGAGGGTAGAGAGTTTAAGGGTTAAGGGTTAAGGGTAGAGGGTTAAGGGTTTAAGGATTTAGCATTGAAGGGTTAAGGGTAGATGATAGAAGGTTTAGGGTAGAGGAGAGAGAGATAGAGGGAGTGAGAGAGAGAGAGACCTAAGAGAGGGAGAGGGGGTAGGATGGAGAGACTTGAGAGAGAGATGGAGGGAGTGGGAGAGAGATAGAGAGAGGGAAGGTTGATGGTAGAGGGTAGATGGTTTAAGTTCTTATGAGATTAAGGATCTAGGGTTTAGGCTTAAGGTTAGAAGGGAGAGACATAGAGGGAGTGACTGAGAGAGAGCCCTGAGAAAGGGAGAGGGGTTAGGAGGGAGAGGGTTGAGAGAGATAGAGGGAGGGAGGGTAGAGGGTTTAGGTTTTAAGGGTAAGGGTTTAAGGTTTAGGGTTAAGGGTAGATGGCTAAGGGTTTGAGGGTTAATGGTAGAGCATTAAGGGTTAAGGGGAGAGGGGAGATAGATAGAGGGAGTGAGTGAGAGAGAGAGACCTAAGAGAGGGAGAGGCATTAGGAGGGAGGGACTTGAGAGAGGGAGGGAGGGAGTGGGAGAGAGATAGAGGGAGGGAGGGTTAAGGGTAGAGGGTAGAGAGTTTACAGATTTAGTGTTTAAGGGTTAATGGTTTAGGTTTTAGGGTTAAGGGTAGAGGGGACAGAGATAGCGGGAGTGACAGGGAGAGAGATACCTAGGAGAGGGAGAGGGGGTAGGAGGGAGAGATTTGAGAGAGAGAGATGGAGTAGGAGAGAGATAGAGGTAGAGGGTTAATGGTAGAGGATAGAGGGTTTAAGGGTTTAAGGGTTAAGAGTTAAGGGTAGAGGGGAGAGAGATAGGAGTGAGTGAGGGAGAGACTTGAGATATGGAGAGGGGGTAGGAGGGAGAGAATTGAGAGAGAGAGGGAGGGGAGATATAGAGACTCCCTCATACCTCCTCTCTCTAAGACTATCCCTCCTACCCCACCACCCTCTCAGGCCTCTCTCACTCAATCACTCCCTCTATCTCTCTCCCCTCTACCCTTAACCCTAAACCCTAAAACCTTATCCCTTAAAACCTACACCCTTAAACCCTCTACCATCTACCCTTAACCCTCTACCCTTTATTTTTCTCTGACTCTCTCGCTCCCTATCTCTCAAGTCTCTCCCTCCTACCCTCTCTCCCACTCACTCACTCATTTTATCTCTCTCCCCTCTACCCTTTATCTCTCTCCCATTCCATCCCTCTCTCTCTCTCTCACTCACTTCATCTATCTGTCTTCCCTCTAACCTTAACCCTAAACCCTAAACCCTTAACCCTTAAACCCTAAACCCTTAAACACTCTACACTCTACCCTCTACCCTTACCCCTCTACCCTCTATCTCTCTCCCACTCCCTCTCCCTCTCTCTTTATCAAGTATCTCCCTCCTAACCCCTCTCCCTCTCTTAGGTCTCTCTCTCTCACTCACTCCCTCTATCTATCTATTCTCTACCCTTAACCCTAAATCCTTAACCCTTAAAACCTAAACCCATAAAACTTCTACCTTCTACCCTCTATTTGTCTCCAAATCCCTCCCTCCCTCCCTCTCTCTCAAGTCTCTCCCTCCTACCCCCTCTCCCTCTCTCAAGTCTCTCTCTCACTCACTCACTCCTTCTATCTATCTCCCCTCTACCCTTAACCCTCTACCCTATACCCTATACCCTCTACCCTTAAATCTCTACCCTTTATCTCTCTCCCACTCCCTCCCTCTCTCTCACTCACTCCCTCCCTCTCTCCTATCTACCCTTAACCCTAAACCCTAAACCCTAAACCCTTAAACCCTCTACCCTCTACCTCTCTTCCACTCCGTCCATCTCTCTCTATATCTCTCTCAATTCTCTCCCTCCTACCCCCTCTCCCTCTCTCAGATCTCTCTCTCTCTCACTCCTATCTCTCTCCCCTCTACCCTCAAGCCTTAACCCTTAAACCCTCTACCCTCTATTCTCTATCTCTCTCCCCTCCTCTCTCTCAAATATCTCATACCCTCTCCCTCTCTTGGGTCTCTCTCTCTCTTAGTCACTCCTCTATCTCTCTCCCTCTCCTTAACCCTTTAACCCTAAACCCTAAACCCTTAACCCTTAAACCTTAAACACTAAACCCTTAAACCCTCTACCATCTACCCTTAACCCTCACTCCTCTATCTCTCTCCCACTCCCTCCCTCCCTCTCTCTCTATCTATCAAGTCTCTCCCTCTTACCCCCTCTTCCTCTCTCAAGTCTCTCTCTCTATCACTTACTCCCTCTATCTCTCTCCCACTCCCTCCCTCCCTCCCTCTCTCTCAACCCTCTCCCTCCTACCCCCTCTCCCTCTCTCAGGTCTCTCTCTCTCTCAATAAGTCTCTCTATCTCTCTCCCCTCTACCCTAAAGCCTAAACCCTAAACCATTAAACCCTCTACCTTGTACCCTTAACCCTGCCTCCCTCTACTTCTCTCATGCTCCCTTCCTCTCTCTCTCTCTCTCTTTCTCAATTCTCTCCCTTCTACATCCTCTCCCTCTCTCTATTCTCTCTCTCTCACTCCCTCTATCCCTCTCCCCTATACTCTAAACCCTCTACCATATACCATTAAATATTAAACCCTTAACCCTCTACTCTTAACCCTAAACCATTAACCCTTAAACTCTCTACCCTCTACCCTCTACCCTTAACCCTCCCTCCCTCTATCTCTCTCCCACTCTCCCACTCTCTCTCTCAACCCTCTCCCTCCTACCCCCTATCCCTCTCTTAGGTATCTCTCTCTCAGTCACTCCCTCTATCTCTCTACCCTCTACCCTTAACCTTAAACCCTAAACCCTTAACCCTTAAACCCTCTACCCTCTACCCTTAACCCCCCCTCCCTCTATCTCTCTCCCACTCCCTCCTTCTCTCTCTCTCTCAAGTCTCTCCCTCCTACCCTTTCTCCCTCTCTCAAGTATCTCTCTCTCACTCACTCCCTCTATCTCTCTCCCCTCTATCCTTAACCCTCTACCTTATGCATTGGATCTTCAACCCTCATATATCTCTATCCCTCCCTCTCTTCCCTAATCCCTTAACCCTATACCATCAACCCTTAAACCCTTAAACCTTAACCTTTAACCCTTAAACCCTTTACCCTCTACCCTCAACCCTATACCCTCACTCAACCCTTAAACCCTTAAACTCTCTACCCTAATCCCTCAACTGTCAACCGTCAACCCTCAACCCTCAACCCTCAACCCTCAACCCTCAACCCTCTACCCTCTACCCTCTACCCTCTACCCTCTACCCTCTACATTGGACCCTCAACCCTAATCCTTCAACCTATACCTCAAACTACATTCCCAATTTCACTTAACTATCAAGCTAGGGTAGAGGTTCGAGGGTTAGGGTTAGATGGGAGAGAGATAGAAGGATTGAGTGAGTGAGAGACTTGATATATGGAGAGGGGTTAAGAGGAAGAGAATTGAGAGAGATAGAGGGTAGAGGGTTATAAGTAGAGGGTAGAGAGATAGAAGGAGTGAGTGAGTGAGAGACTTGAGAGAGTGAGAGGGGGGTAGGAGGGAAAGAATTGAGCGAGATAGAGGGTTTTGGGTTTAAGGGTTTCAAGTTTAAGGGCTTAGGTTTTAATGGTTGAGGGTTTAGGGCAGATGGGAGAGAAATAGAGGGAGTGAGTGAGTGAGAGAGACCTAAGAGAGGGAGAGGGGGTGGGAGGTAGAGACTTGAGAGAGAGAGAGATAATGAGAGAGAGAGAGAGTGGGAGAGAGACTTGATAGAGGGAGAGGGGGTAGGAGCGAGAGACTTGATAGAGATAATAGGTAGAGGGTTAATACTAGAGGGTTTGAGGGTTGAGGGTTTAGGGTTTAAGGGTTAAGGGTTTACGGTTAAGGGTAGAGGGGAGAGAGATAGAGAGAGAGTGAGAGAAAGAGACCTGAGAGAGAGAGGGAGGTAGAGGCTTGAGAGAGACCGAGACTGAGAGAGAGAGGGATAAGTGGGAGAGAGATAGAGGGTAGAGAGAGAGAGAGAGTTCTCTAGTTAGGGTGGGAGGGGTGGGAGGGAGAGACATGAGAGAGAGAGTGTGTTATCTACCTAGGGTGGGAGGGAGAGGCTTGAGAGAGGTGGAGGGGGTGGGAGGGAGAGGGATAGATAGGGAGTGGGAGAAAGATAGAGAGAGATGGAGAGATATATATGGAGAGAGACTGAGGGGGTGTGAGGGAGAAACCAAAGAGTGTGTGTGTCTGTGTGTGTGTTTTCTCTAGTTAGCATGGGGAGAGAGACTTGAGAGAGGTGGAGGGGGTGGGAGGGAGAGACTTGAGAGAGGGGGAGGGGGAGCGGGAGGGAGGGAGAGACTTGAGAAAAGGGGAGGGGTTGAGAGGGATAGAATTGAGAGAGAGGGAGGGGGTGGGAGGGATAGACCTAAGAGAGAAGGAGAGAGAGGGAGAGGTGGAGAGGGAGATAGGAGGGAGAGACTTAAGAAAAGGAGAGAGAGATTTCTCTAGTTAGGGTGGGAGGGAGAGACTTGAGAGAGGGAGAGGGGCTGGGAGAGGGAGAGGGGGTGGCAAAGAGAGACCTGATATATAGGGGCTAAGAGGAAGAGAGAGAGAGAGAGATTTTATAGTTAGGGTGGGAGGGATATACTTGAGAAGAGGGCAAGAGGGTGGGAGGGAGAGACCTGAGAGAGGGAGGGACCTAAGAGAGAGAGATAGAGGGAGTGAGAGACATACTTAAGAAAGAGAGAGGGGTGGGAGGGATAGAAGGATGGATAGACCTGAGAGAGAAGGGGATAGAGAGGGGGTTGGACCTAAAGCCTAAACCATAAACCATAAAGCCTAAACCCTAAAACCTAAACCATAAATCCTAAACCAAACAGAGACATATGGGGGAGGGAGAGTGTGTGTGAGAGAGATAAACACAAAGGGAAGGAGGAAGGTTGGGAGATTAAGATAGAGGAAGAGAGGGAGAGGGAGAGGGAGAGGGAGAGTGAGAGGGAATGGGGGAGGGAGAGGTAGAGATGGAGAGAGGTAGAGAGAAGTATATAGGGAAGGAGAGATAGAGAGGGGGGAGGAGGGATGGAGAGATATAAGTAGAGAGGGGAGGAGGGATGGATAGAGGGAGATAAGTGTGATAAAGATAATGAGAGAGAGAGTAGGGAAGGATGAAGGTATATAGATTGAGAGAGAGAGGATGGAGGGTGAGAGATAGGCAGAGAGGGAAAGCAGTTGGGATGAAGGAAGAGATAGAAAGGAGGGAAGGAGAGAGAGGTAGAGAGGGATACGTTAGATAGATTGAATTAGAGAGGGAAGGTGGGAGGGAGGGAGGAAGGAAGAGAGAGGGGGAGATAGAGAAAATTAGAGGAAAGGAGGGAAGGAGAGAAGGAGGAAAGGAGGGAGGGATGGAGGGGAGAGAGAGGGTGGATAGATAGAAGTATAGAGGGAAGGAGAGAGTGTGAGAGAGAGGTCTAAAGAATAAAGGATAAAAAATGAGTGAGATAGAGAGAGAAAGATGCTACAACTTGCTGATTACTGAAATTTGACATGCTGATTACTAAAATTTTACTAAGTCTAAAATTTTTGAGATCTTCCACAAACTAGAATTTGCATCAAACATCCTGCCTATATCCATGAAATATAACTTAAAGTATAAGAAAGTAAACGTCCATATGTAAATGTCAACTTAAATGTTTATTTCATGTATATAATTTCCCTAAAAGATAACAAGAAGAAAGAGACAAGAAAAAGAGAAGAATTTTTTTTCAATGTAGACCAAAACGCGAGCACGTTATAACATGCTCACATTTTGGAAATGTTTTTTTGATTTCAAAAAATGCACAGTTTTTTAACTCAAAATGCACACATTTTTTAAAATTTAAACCATAATGCGAGTGCGTTTTACTATAACGCGCTCATGTTTTTTCTATTTCTGCATGAAAAAATAAATTTTCCACAAATTTACAAAACCATTTCCATGCACCTACCCGTAACGACAATTCCGCCCCAATTGAAAAAGGAAAATTCAGCGCTAATTGGTTAGGACCTTGCATAATTGAAGAAAGTTATGGGTTTGGAGCATACACATTAACAAAAAAGGATGGTACACCTGTTAAAGAACCTATTAATGTCACACATTTGCACTACTAATATGTCCAATATTCTTGACTAGTGTGAGTGATAAAGCAATGGTGTTAGAGTTAGTAGATGTCATTCTATGTTCTCTCGCATTGCTTCATTCTTGACAAACACTCATTTGTGTGTCTCTAGTACTAAAGTAATTTTTTAAATTAATTTTAGGCAGTTACTTTGGGTTTCATTCTATTCAAGTTAATCTTGCATGTTGTGTTAGATTAGATCCTTATATACATTTAATGTTCTTTAATTAGATCATAGGTGCAGGGTGATCCCCACAATACTGGTTTACAATTTTTGGGCAAATTGGACACTAAGCTAATTTTTCTTAACTAAATCTTCATTTTCGGGCTCCTATAGCGACTAAATCGTGAGGAATTTAAAGATGATGCAATCTAGTGATTTGTGAAAAAATTTCTATAGATTTTAAATATATTTTTTTTCAATTTTTTTGGAATCAAATTGCACTTCTTTTTCCATCTCCTTCGAAAACTATTTTTTTTCAGCAAACAACATTTTTAAGGAGTGATGCTCACCGTATACAACATAACTTTTTTTCCACGAAGGATAAAATTCTAATTCTTTAGAATTTAGATTTGTAACTCTAATATCTAGCCATTTAATTTGGTTTCATGCTCTTTTATTGAATATTTTTTCCTTAATCAAGTTTTGAAGTCAAACCAATTATAATTCAGACATAGGCGGACTGTATACAACATAACTTTTTATGTATGTATCAAAATTCAATATTTATTAATGGATCAAGGACATCAATACCCAGCCTAAACATTTTTTTCAATTTTTTTTTGATAATCTACTATTTTTCCATATGAGTAGAACAAAGAGGTTGATTTTTGGTGAAAAACCTATGTTTACTAAAACTAAAAAAACAAATACATAATAAAACCTAAACATATTAAAATTATATTTGTTGGATAGCTCATTTTGAGGACTACCATATTTGACTTGGGTTTGTGAAATATCCTTCATTTTCATCCTCAACTTAAGCTTCGAAGGGCAAAAATTTGGAATTTTTTTGTGTCAAGGTAGGAAGGTGGGAAAAGGGGGGTTCGAACTCCATAATGGGAAAATGCGGGTTCCCACATTTAATGGGTTCACTTGAACCTAGAGTTCGTTCAAACCCCCCAAAATATATATTTTTTTAATGGGGTCATTTTATGGAAGTTTTCCTTCCTCACTCCAATTGTAAACCACTTTTGTGGGTTCACCCTGCATTTAATTTAGCAAAACATACTTAACCATCATTTCGCATCTAAAAGAAACTAGGATAGTTTTAATTAGATCACATAGAGCATATTAGATCATGGAGACATTTTTTAAATAGTCTTACAAAGATCATTTGATAAATCACATTTCCATCTAACTTAAACACATAAGCATAAACAATCAAACATAAATGAGATATATATATCACAATTTTTTGAAGTAAATGTCATCAAATATACAATGCTAGTGTGGCATGTGGCTAATAGATCCCTCAAGACCTGGTGATCACATCTGTAGAGAGACAGTAGTGTGTGATCATGAACTAATAAGAGAATCCAATGTATATTATAGGCCCCCTGCTCGTCCAATAGCTTCAACCTCTCATCTAATGGCCTCTAGGTGCTCTCACTCTATGCAGTCTCTATTTGCATGTAGCTTGGAAACCTTTACATGAAGTCTCTCGACCTCTGCTAGATCTCGAGATGACCAAAGCTCCTCATAGGCAGCCTGCACTACTGGCAAATCACCCTCAGCTCGATCAATGCACCTAGTAGTGCCCTTGTATGCTCCTTTGAGCCTCACAAAAGGCTTGAACAAATTTGGATGCTACTCCATAATAGGTGGGAGAATGTAGTCTGAGCCATAGCCTCATCACTAAGTGGAGGTACTATCTTTATAGTTGCTCATCGATAGAGATCCTACAAATCTCTCATGTACCCTGTAAGATAGAAATCATAAAGCTAATCAGTACGCATCATGATATATTTAAATTAACAGTATAAACATAAGCATAAGCATAAAATAATTTAAGCATAATCATAAATAATATTTCATCGCCTAGATCTCTATCCGGCTATGTTAAAATAGCCTCATCCTACACATGAGGCATAAAAGATGTGCTAGCCTCTCCATGCTCATAAGTTCTCATGCGTGTGGGTGATCCCACAATAGTGGTTTACAATTTTTGGCCAAACTGGACAATGAAATTATTATTTTTAACTAAATCTTCACATTCAGGCACCTATAGCAGCTAAACCGTGAGGAATTTGAATATGATCCAAACTAGAGTCTCATCAAATTTTGTTTGTAGATTCTAAAAGTTTTTTTTTTGAAATTTTTGGAATCTGATTGCACTTCTTTTTCCATCTCCCATGAAAACTGGTTTTTTTCAAAAAACAACATTTTTTAAAAGTGATGCTCGTCGTATACAACATAATTTTTTTTTTATGAAGGATAAAATTCTATTTTTTTCAAATTTAGATTTGTAACTACAATATCTAGCACTTTCATTTGGTCTCATAGTTTTTTATTGAATATTTTTTCCTTAATCAAGTTTCAAAGTCAAACCAATTGCAATTCAGACATAGGCAGATTGTATACAACATAAATTTTTCTATATGTATTGAAATTCAATTTTTTTTTAATGGATCAAGGACATCAATACCGAGCATGAACATATTTTTTAAAAAATTATTTTGATAATTTTCTATTTTTTTGCATGTGCAAAACAAAGAGCTTAATTTTTGATGAAAAACCCATGTTTAATAAAACTAAAAAAACACATACATAATAAAACCAAAAAATATTAAAATTATATTTGTTGGATAGCTTGTTCTGAGGACTACCATATTGTAGTTGGGTCTGTGAAGTATCCTCTATTTTCATCCTCAACCCACACTTTGAAGGGAAAAAATATGGAAGTTTTTTGTGAGAGAGGGTGGGAAGGTGGGAAAAGGGAGTTTTGAGTTCGAACAAACCTAAAGGGTTTCATCGAACCCCCAGGGCTTCACTTGACCCAGGGTTCGAGTGAAACCCCTTCCACAATGGAAAACACATGTTTCCACATTCAAAGGGGTTCGATCGAACCCTGGTTCGAACGAACCTCTTTTGGGTTCGCTCGAACCTTGCATTCATTCGAACCCCTCAAAACGATTGTTTTTGGAGTGGGGGCATTTTTTGGAAGTTTTCCTTCCTCAATCGAATTGTAAACCACTTTTGTGGGTTCACCCATGTTGTGGTTGCTGACTATGATCTAGTGACACGTGTGGGATGAATCTCTCCACTCATAGGCAACTGGACCCTCATCTATTGTATCATTTCCCTCACTCATCAACTGACCCTCCTCTTCGTCCTCCCCCTCCTCCTCCTTGTCCTCCTCATCCTCCTCATCCTACTCATATTCTAAGTTTGCCTCCTCATTGTAGTCTTCCTCTATCTCATCTGCAAATAGGTTTCCAGCCTTGACCCCTATCTCCTCACCTATATCCTCCTCTTCATCCCTTTGATTTGGAAGTGGCCTCGTAAATCCTATAGGCCGATCCATAGGAAATATCGAAGTTGGTTGTGCTATGGCCCACCACTCCTCATATGCATCTATAACACTGATGTCATTAGCATTGAAGATTGGGGGTAGGCCAAGATCTAAGTCATCTTATGCACTAGATAAAACATCATCCACTATCATTCATCTCATATTTGCTGGCCTTTGGGCACTCTGCACTTGAAAGGTGGAAAATTGGAGGCTTTCCTACTCTTAGGGTTCAGGACCTAAAAGGGGCAATTTTCACTTTCACTCAAGAATAAGCTCTTGAGATCTCAATGCAAAAGATAAACAGATATTGCAAGAGGGTTGTCCTAGGGGATGAATATGATCTAATAAGGGGTTCACCACCAAGTTTAGACTTGGAAAAGACAATGAAATGCACAACCCTGATTCAAAGTAAACTAACACTAAATGACCTAAAAAAGTGAATGAAATTGCACAAAAATCTACAAAACAAAATGTGTGCACATGGAAATCTAGAGATGGCTGGATGGAGGTATGGAACACTAAAAATTAAAACTTTATTGCAGACTTGGACTCATTCACCAAGCTAGGCGAATCAGTCTAGATTCTAGAAAACTGTGTAGGAATAAGAATCGGCCAAAAGGGTATTCAAATCTGCAAAATCTTGAAAATTGACTGGAATTGGGATTCATTTGATACAAGTGATGAATCTGTTTAGTTGGGCTTTTCTGAAGAATTTATACCATTGTATGCCCCCACTTTAAAGAAATTGCTAAACACCATGTTGTGAGCAATTACTTTAAAGTAGAAAATGATAAATGCAAACATAAAAGAGGACATGAGAACCAACTTGGAAAGACCTATTCCAAGTCATATGTTTTTTATTAAAGCCACGTTATGTAAGAGAAAAATAAAAGAGAGGGGTTGCCCCCAAAATGAAAATACCAAAGACATAAGGGATCTATGGATTTGGGGTCAATATGTTCTTCCTGCAATGATATTAGAGAGCTAGGAACTATCAGTATTCCCCAAATACACATAGAACTAAAAGAATGACACAAAGAGAGTGAAAAATAATGAAAAATCCTTTCGAGTCAACATGGAAGCCTGGACATGAATTTCTCAATGTCTTGCGTCATCCCAAAAAGGAAAACATGAGACAAATGAAAAGAAATAAAGAAAAGAAAAGGAAAAGCTTGTGGGTCAATATGGAAGAGACATGAATGTCTCAACACCTTGCGTCGTCCCCAAAAGGAAAATACAAGACAAAGGAAAAAGATAAAAAAGTGAAAAGATGTACGACACAGAGAAGAATGAAGGTTCAAATAGAGGAATGTAACAAAGAGAGAGAGAGAGAGAGAACATCGAACCGAACATCATGGGGGATCACACTACACACATGCAATCACACAAAAGAAAAAGAAAAATATGCAAAAGACTAGTAAGGCACATTCGAGTCAACCTATTAGTAGGTCATCCACATCCCTGAGCTAGGGTCATTACTAAGTTCAACACTCTTTGTAAGATATGTGTCATTTAAGCTCATGGAAGAGGAAAACAATGTATTCAATTCATTATGCACCTCTTCATCAATTTTAGCAACCTTGTTATCATCATCCAAGTTATCACAATACGAGGTTGAGGGATAAATTCCATGGAAGAGTTCAAATCTTGTTGTGGTTATTGTTGTTAGGGTTAGAAGGCAGATATCTAAAATTTAAATGCAGATTTGAACAATAAATTGAGAAATTAAACACACATAGAAAGATATAACATAAATAATTTAATGTGGTTCACCTAATATGGGCTACATCCACGAAACCATAGCCATCCAATGATTTTATTATCCAATGCAAAACTTATTACAATCTCGCGAATAATCAACTTTTCTTATCATGTTGCAACTCCCTTCCCAACCCCTTATAACAAGCTTTTTAGAAGCTTCCAGATTAGGGTTACACAAAGTCAAGTTTTTCTCTTTTTCGATGATACATGAAGATTTTATAGTAATAAGAGTGTACATTATAGCATGATCAGTCGCCACATACCAACAATCTCCCACTTGGAGACTGATCAGGCTCCAGACCCTATTGCTCTATTATACTTGAATTCAACCTTGAGGGCCAACCGAAGCTGAAGAGGAGCTCAACTTATCCCTTATCACTTTCTTCATAAACATATCTATTGGATTGTCATTTGTATGTATCTTTTCCAGCTTTACATGTCCAACCACCAACACTGACTAAATGAAATGATATCTCAGTTGTATGTGTTTGGTTTTAGAGTGCAAGGCAGAATTCTTTGCAAGATGTATAGCACTTTGGCTATCTATAAACAAGTAAATTTTAGCTTGTTGTTTTCCCAACTCTTCCATGAAAAGTTGTAGCCATATCATCTCATTTTTTGCCTCTGTTGTAACCACATACTCTACCTCTGTGGTGGATAAAGCAACCATCTTTTGCAATCGATAAATCCAACTCACTACTATCCCACCAACTGTAAATACATAACCTATGGTACTCTACCTAGTATCTATATCCCCTACCAAATCTGAGTCAACATAGCCTTTTAAATCTGTATTAGAGCCCTCAAAACATAAAAATTTATTGGATGTACCTCTCAAATACCTAAGAATCCATTTTTTTGTATTCCAATGCTCAATTCTTGGATGACTCATATACTTGCTAACAACTCCTACAGAATGTGCAATATCTGGTCTCGTGCATACCATGGCATACATTAAAATACCTATAGCTGAAGCATATGGTACCTTGGACATTTTTTCTTCCTCCTCTTGTGTCTTTGGACACATATCCCTAGTCAATTTGACATGATTGGGCAAAGGTGTGTTGACAACTTTTGCATTCTCCATATGAAATCTATACAACACCTTTTTAACATAATCAACCCGAAATTTTTTAAAAAAAATGTATTTTTCCTATCTCTTGTAATCTTCATACCAAGAATTTTTTTGCTGCCCCCAAATCCTTCATAGAAAATGAATTTGCTAACTATTGTTTTAAATCCTTTATGTGATCCTTGTTAGACCCCGCTACAAGCATATCATCAACATATAAATATAAAATAATGTAGCTATCTTCATCTAACCTCTTAAAATAAATGTAATGGTTTGAATTACACCTATTGTAGCCTTGCTCAACCATAAAACTATCAAATTTAATATACCATTGCCGAGGTGCTTGCTTCAAGCCATATAAAATTTTCTTCAATCTGCACACTAGTTTCTCCTTACCTTTGACCTCAAATCCTTGTGGTTGTTCCATATATATTTCCTCTTCCCAATCACCATGGAGAAAGGATGTTTTAACATCAAGTTGTTCTAAATGAAAATCTTTAGCAACCACAATACTTAAAACAATACGAATAGAAGTCATTGTAATAGCTGGAGAAAATATTTCATCAAAATCAATACCCTTTTTCTATGCAAATCCCTTTACAACTAATTTGGCTTTAAATCTTTTCTTACCTCCATCCTCCTCTTTCATCCTATAAACCCATTTTTTCGGTAGAAAATTTTTACCTACAGGTAACTTGCATAATTCCCATGTCTAATTTTTCAGCAAGGAGTCCATTTATTCTTCCATTCCATGCTCCCACTAAACCTTGGTATCCACCTACATAGCTTCATCATAACATTTTGGCTCACCAACATTAGTTAATAAAGAATACAAAGAGGGAGAAAATATTTCTGGAGGTCTACTTATCCTTAAAGATTGTCTAACATTCAGTGGAGTTTGTGGTATTTGTTGTTGTTGTTGCGGAGCATGAGGATCCACTGGAAGATCATTGTTTGGAGTATCATCCAACACTGCATAATCATTTTATTTCTTCTAATTCTGTTGCAATTGATCTTTGTACAAAACTTTCTAATTGAATATGACATCCCTGCTTTTCACAATTTTCTTATTTTCAAAATCCCAAAGCCTATAACCAAATTCATCAATGCCATATCCAAAATATATACATTTTATTTATTTTTCATCAAGCTTGGTTCTATTTCAGAGTCTACATGTGTAAATTGTTAGTGTAGGTTTTTTAATATTATTTTTCCTACACATTATTAAGCATACCTTAGGTTATACGAGATGTGTTTCATGTGAGGACACATGGTGTAATCCATCGATTACATGTGTTTCTCCTACTCACACTTGGTTGGTTGAGTTTCACACCCTCTTTTGGCCTTATATGCCACCTCACAAAACCACTCATCTATCTCTTTCTAAGTAGGTTATACCACATGTTTGGCATTTTCCAAGTAGGCATAAATCCCACCTAATTTGGTTATTTGAGAGTTATTGCCCCTCTTGGAATTATTTTCCCATATTCTGCTATATATTCTGCACTCACCTCTCCCTCCTATCTAGTTTAGACGAGTTCATATTAACTCAGTCAATTCAAGGGAGAGTTGAGGCATATTGTATCATTTAGTGTGTGATAATAACATCATTTTGTTATTACACTATATTACACCATTTTATCTCTTGCCACTCTCATGTGGAAGGATTATCTTGGTTTTGCAGGTGATCCTAGCTTCTCGAGTTCATCAACAACTCTTACATAAATGCTTCACAACCGAAGGTTTTGTGAAAAGAATAACTCACCTTCTTACCTATCCATTTTTCCTCTGGAATACCACAACCCAAAGTATTAGAAGGACCTCTATTAATTAAATAAAAAATTGTGTTTATAGCCTCTGCCCACATGTTTGAAGGTAACCCAACATGCAATCTCATAGTTCGTGCATGCTCCATTATTGTTCTATTCATGCGCTCAGCCACTCCATTTTCTTGTGGAGTCCTTGGAACTATTTTTTGTCTACGAATACCATTAGAGAGACAATAGTATTCAAACTCTTTTCTGAAATACTCACCACCATTAATAGATCTGAGATATTTTAACTTTTTACCTGTCTCATTCTCAGCCAAACTTCTCCATTTTTTACAAGTTTCAAATACATCAAATTTCTGCCTAATGAAATAAATCCATACCTTCCTAATTGCATCATCAATGAATGTGACATAATACTGAGAGCCACCAAGAGAAGATACCTGAGCTGGTCCTCATACATCCATATGCACAAGCTCCAATTTCTCATCTTTCTTTTGTTTCCCATCCTTGAGAAAACTTACTCTCTTTTGTTTGCCATACACACAACTTTCACAGAAATCCATATTAACACATTTTAGACCTGGTAAGAAATTATTTGAATGAAGTAATTTCATACTTTTTTCACTCATATGCCCAAGTCTATTATGCCATAGTGCTGATTCAAAATCCACAACAACTATCTAATTTTCTACCTGTTGAACTCCAACAATTGTTCCTAGACATTGATCTTTATCTATAGTAGCTAAAGTAGAAGGAACAGTATGACCTGTACAAAGATATAAGGTGCCTACTTTCACACCTTTTGCTACCACTAAGGCACCTTTTGTAACCTTCCAATTTTTATCACTAAATGTAACATCACAACCTTCATCATCTAGTTGCCCTATAGAAATTAGATTTCTTCTTAACTTTGGAACGTCTCTTACCTCATGTAGTAGCCAATGATTCCTATTTTGCAAATTAATCTTGATTCTTCTCTTTCCAACAATCTGGTAGGGTTCATTATCTCCCAAATAAACTAGCCCAAAATTCCCTTGGACATAATCAAGAAAATAATTTCTATGGGGCGTAGCATGAAATGAATCCCCTGAATCTAACACCCAAGAATCATCAACATTGTCAAGGGAAAGAATCAAAGTATCCTCGTTAGATTTATTACTTACCACATTTGCCTCTTTATTTCCTTCCTTTTTGTCTCCTTTATTTTTTTGAGACCAACAATCTTTCTTTAAATTACTTGGCTTACCACAGTACCAACAATCCCTCTTGTCTCTAGATTCAGACCTTCTATCCTTTGATTTTCCTCGTGAATTCTCACAACTTCCAGAATTGCTTCCTCTCTCCTTTGTTATGCCCTTGCTTTTTGCATTCAAAAGACTTTCTGATGTGGATGTTCCACCTGAGCTTTTCCTATAAATTTCCTCGCTCAAAATAACACCCACAACATCATCAAATTTCAATGTATTCGAACTAGAAATAGAATTGCTAACAACCATTACCAAGCTATTCCAACTTTCAAGCAAAGAACACAAAATCAAAAGAGCCCTAACTTCTTCATCAATTTTACATTTACAAAATTTAATTGGTTGGCAATCGTTTTAAACTCATTTAAATGATCAGAAACTGACCCACCTTCTACCATTTTCATATTAAATAAACGCTTCATAAGAAATATCTTATTCGAAGCAGAAGCTTTTTCATATAACTTTGCTAGGGTTCCCATCAACTCTAGAGTTGTATTTTCTATTGTAATATTAAATGCCACCGATTGTGCCAGGCATAAATGAATACTGCCAAGTGCCTTTCTGTCCAAAATATCCCAGTCCTCATCAGACATTGTTGAGGGTTTCTTGGTTTTCCCTTCCAATGGTAGCCATAAATCCTTTTGATAAAGGTATTCCTCCATCTGCATCTTCCATAACTAATAGTTCTTCCCATTGAACTTCTCAACCTTCAACTTACCCTCGTCTGACATTTATCCCACTCAACCGTGAGACCTTCCTGCAAAGGATAACTGAAAAAACCCGCTCGGATACCACTTGTTAGGGTTAGAAGACAAATATCGAAAATTTAAATGCAAATTTGAACAATAAATTGATAAATAAAACACACATAGAAAGATATAACACAGAGAATTTAACATGGTTCACCCAATATGGGCTACATCCACCAAACCACAACCATCCAATGATTTTATTATCCAGTGCAAAACTTATTAAAATCTCATGAATAATTGCCTTTTCTTATCATGCTGCAACTCCCATCCCAACCCCTTATAACAATATTTTTAGAAGCTTCCAGATTAGGGTTACACAAAGTCGGGTTTTTCCCTTTCTCAACGATTTTTTCTTTTTAGGATACATGAAGAGTGTACATTATTAAAAAGTGTACAATATAGCATGATCAGTTTCCACATACCAATAGTTGTATTGGATTGTTTTGTTTCAGAGCGAGGGTAGAATAATCATGCATTGCTTCAATCAAGTTTGGATCTTGATTTTGTTTGTTTAATTCTTCATGTAACCTGTGAGCAAGGTCATGACGTCTATGCCTACGCTCTCTAGCACCTCTATTTCTTTTAGTTTTTTTTTCAAGTTTTGTTTGTGTAGGAGCAAGTTGATCAACTATAGGTTCTTTTCTTCTCTAAGGGGAGGAATGGAAGGAACCACAAGAGGTTTTCAAACCACTCTCTTTGACTTTGTAAACTTGTTCAACTCTAGGAGGTGTGACGAGGTTATTTTCATTATCTCTTGGTTGTTTGTAGGAGGTAGGTGAAGGTTTTGTCTTAGGTCGGTCTTGGTTGCTTGGAATTTATTTAGGTTCAAGCATGGTTTCATCAAGGATAGTAGGCTCAATGTTGGGTGGAGTCATGTTTTGGAGGGATAATTTTGCTATCTTCTTTTCCTTGAACTTTTGATAGGATAAGAAAAAGAAGTCTTCTTGTGGTTTTATAGGTTCCATAGGCTCAGGCCAAAATAAATCTAAGGAAAAATTCCCTTTAGAGGATAAAGGGTCAAAGCCACTATGATGGACAGTGAATATTTCATTGTCAACTAGAAACTTTAAGCATTTATTCACAACCAAAGGGACATCTTTCATGGAGCAAATCCATGGATAGCCTAGCTTTGAACTTGAAATTGGCCCGACTTCAGGATGATGGAGAATGATACATCTAATGTATTTAGTCCTATTTGCAATGGTAAGGTGATTGATCTCATCGTAAGGCAAGAACAACCATTGTGTTTCTTGGTCCATGCTTTTTATTTATCGTATATATCTAGATAGAGCTCATGCAAAAGTAAGAATTTCTCAGTTATCACATTCTCTCTACAAATGGGATCTATTAGTATCCCATTAGTGGTCTTGTCATAGATACAACTGGCTATGTAAAAAGGACCATCAAGTGCATGCTTAAGTATATCCTTAGAGGATAAAGTTATGTCAAGAGGATTATTAGTTCGGCCCTTACAAGGAATGAAATCTATCACTCCTACCATTTCATCCATAGGATCATTATTGATAAGATCATGTTGAATAGAATCATTGTTATCATCATATGTTTCAACATTCATCATATAATTCTTTGTAGTTTCACTAGCTTTGACAAATGAAATATTATGTTTTGGCATGGGGTTGGTAAATATTTGCAAGTTTTGGTTAGGAGGGGCAACACACTTATTTCCTTGATCACTAAAAAATTCAACAAAAATACGTTTGGAATCAATGAGGTCTTGCACAAGATGTTTAAGATGCTTCCAATGTTTCGTGTCATGTCAATTTTGTTTGTGATAGTGGCAATAATAATTTGATCTAAACCTCGGGGGTAAAGGCTTATTATGATCGGGTGTTTTGATAAGAGGCAAGGTGATCATTTGTTGTTCTAAAAGTTGGGACACTGTGTTATGAAGGGTATCGAGTAAGGGAGTGAATTTTCTTTTTGGGTCCCCATAGCTTTAATAGAAGCTACTTGGTTATTGAGATTTTGAGTTGTTTGTTGAGGGGGGTTAAATTGAAGGAATCCTTTATTCTGTTTTCCAAAAGGTTGGGATTTTTTTTGGTTTGTGGGCTCAGATTTCTCGATTCGGCTAGAAGTGGACTTTGTATCTCGACTACTAACCAAATTTTGATAATCTTGGAGGGTAGTACACAAGTTCATGAAGGATGGGAATTTCATCATGGTAAGCTTCTCTTGGATCTTTCTTTGCAAATTTTCTATGAGCATATTTGGAAGGTGAGGATCGAAAACCTTGACATCTATTTGGGAATAAAGCAATTGATAGTGTGAGATAAAATCAGTTGTCTTTTCTTCTTCTTTTTGCTTATGAACCACCAAAAATATAATACTTACTTATGGAAAGAAGATTCCCTTTACTAGGCCCCTAGGGTTTCTCACCCTAGGAGCTCTTGGTGTGTAGGAATGGCACTCTTTCTGCTTAGTGGTTATATGGTTTTTGGCGGTTTCATTCAAAGGAAGGGTTGATTGATAAAGTTTGTGATATGTGTGTGTTGTGTGGTTGAAAACTAAAAATTAAATGATAGTAATCTAATGTATGAAATATAAATAAAGTAAATGTAAATTAATGCAAGCTAATCTAAATGACCTAAATGTATGCAAAACATAAAGGAAACTGGAGAGTTCAGAGATTGTGTACTTGGAAATAGAATGTTGCAGATGAGTGGCCAAAAAATATTCTAGAAATTTCCTGAAATTAGTAGAGGGACATTTATGCCAAGTTGGGCAACCTAGTCCTTCTGTCTGGAAATTCTGCCAGACTGGGTTTTACGGTAAAGAGTACCCAGAAATGTAAAAACCCTTTTTCAAGCTTAGCATAGGGACAAGGTCACCAATAGTGGTGACCTAGTCCTCTTGATTCTTTCTGAGGATTTAGGGTATGATTCTGTGGGTCCCAATTGGTACTTTCTTCCTCTATAATAGTTTGTGTCTGAAACTCCTGAAAATGACTTGTAACTTGTCCTTTTGCTCCTTCTAGGGTTTGATGCTTTGATGTGACCTGAGTATAATTTTTATAATTTATCCAACACTTTGTACTTCACCAAATCTAAGTACAACCTAAAAACACATGCAAAGACTAAGAGAACGTTGGGCTTAGGAAATAAGGGTTTGCCTAAATCAAACCCCTTTAATGGTAACTAAACCCAAATGAGAAAAAAATCAAAGGAGAGATGCTTGAATGATAAATAATGTAAATACTCACCAAATCCTTTGTTTTTGAGGTTTGCAACATGCAAGAAAAACTCCAATGGAGGTTGCTTGTGAAACCCTTATGTTTGATTGCTTGCTTTGGAAGTCTTGAGAGCAAGAGTACTTGTGAAGAGATGTAAAAAATGAGCTTGGGAGAGACTAAGAGAGGAAAAATGAAGATGAAAACCCTTACTCATTCATGCTAAACCCTAATTTTCTCGAAATGCAACATGATAGGTTGACACTAGGGTTTAGGAGGCAACATTCCTGTTAGGTTTTGTTTTAATTTTGAAATTTATGCCAAAAGGGACTAGGTCACCCAAGGTGGTGAACTAGTCCACTTGGGCAATTTTAAGTGGTGATCGGGAATTAAAGTGTTCAATGAAGTTTATCAGCTTTGCCTCTTGAAACATACTTAAGTTGGGACTAAAATTACATTAAGGGCACAAATTAACATAGGAAAAGGGGTAACTAGTCATGGTAAGCCTAGGAAGATGTAAAAATTCTTACAACACTTTACAACACATTGGAACAAGGCTTGGAAAGGGGTAAAAGGGTGTTGTTTAGGTGAATTATGTTGAAATGGTCATAGAAAAGTGATGAAATGTGTTACAATGATTCACAACACCTTAGTCAAACATCGCTAGGTTATTGTTGAATTGCAAGTTTACAAGACTGAATCAAGGTAAAACAAGGCCAAAATCCAAGGGAAAAGGCCAAAATGAGTGAAAAAGTGTCAAAAGACTACACTTTTTGGTGACACAACTTACATCTCATCAAATCATCCAAGGTCATCTTAGGAGTCATATGCACTTGGAAATGGTTAAAATTTTTCTCAACAAGTTAATTTAATGAATGAATTGAGTTGTTTGGTAAAGACTAAAACCTTTCCAAGGAGGTGTATTTCAAGGATCTAGGAAAAATATTAGCTAATAGTTTATCATCAAGGAAAAATTCACTACATAAGGTAGTATAGGCATTAACATGGTTTGAAGGATCTCCCTTCCCTCCATATTTCTCAAATCTAGGCACCTCTACACCTTGTGGCATCGATCGCGATATTTCCAAGGACAATGGACTAATTTTGAAATAATATGTAGGTGGACCATTTTGATTTTGATTGATGGTGGAAATCTATTTTTGAAGGGATGAAATAGTTTGGAAGAGTTGAGTTATGAGAGGTTCATTGTTTGTGTCGTGAGATGGAAGTGAAAGTGGTGAAGGAGTGTATGTGTTTGAAGGACAAGTGAATGGAGTTTTTATAGGTGATAAATTGGTAGGAGATATGACATGTGATGCCACATAGGAACTAGGGATGCTAGCGTGAATACCCAAGGAAGGAATCACATTACTAACTTGTTGCATTATTGTTGTGACTTGGGATTGGTATAGGTAGGTATTGAGGCAATTTTTGTGGGAGGAGGAATTTAGTTCCTCCATGGATTGTGAAATTTCTTGTTGGTAAAGGAAAACTAGTGCTTGGGGGGAGGTGTTTTCCAAAGATTTGAACTATGTTTTTCACAAGGTCAAGTCCATCTTCACTTTCAAGCATGCATTAAATGATCTATAGTAGGGATGGTAGTAGTTGAAATGTTGTCATTTTGCACTTGATGTTGTAATTTTTCTAGGTCCTCATCGATGTGACTTATGTTTTCTTTTGGGACACTATCATTCCTTGTATCAACTTGCATACTACTTGAATGCAAAGTTCTGTTAAGGGTATTGTCCATATCTAGTGTACTAGCGTCAATACTAGGAGTGAAAGAGCTAGACAACCCAAGATCCACAACGATTGTGCTATCCTAGTATGACATGACTCTCAAACTTTGTCTCAATAAATTATTAGCAATATAAAACCAAATACTCATGCAAGGCTATTAAATGCAAGGCGAATGAAAATGTAATATAAGCTAAGAACAATGAAAAGCTTAGAATAGAAAATCTAGAAACTAAAAATAGAAAGATAATAACAACAAATAGAAACTAAGAAAATAAACAGTAAATGCCAAAAAATGCAATGCAGAATATGCAAAGGGACTGATTTGCATAAGGTGGCGAATGAGTCCTAGTAATGATTTTTTAAAAAAATTTCAAAAAAAAATTAATTGAATTTTATGCTTTTTATGTTTTATGATCTATATCTGAGATGCAAATGTAGATTTTGAATGATTTTGAATGAAATTAGATGCAAAAATGCAAGCTAAATGAGATTTCACTAATGCAAAATTTGAAACCCTAAAATGCAAATTAATCAATGCAAATCTTAATACAATGTTAATGCAAGCCAAATCTAGGATGAAAATGCACTCAAAATCAGAATTATGATGTTCTATATGTAGGTTCACCAAAATGAAAGGTAGAAAAAGTGGATGCTTTGCTACTCTTAGGGTTTAGGACTTAAAAGGGGCAATTTTCACTAACTTTCACTCAAGAACAAACCCTTGAGGTATCAATGCAAAAGAGAAAGAGATCCTGCAAGAGGATTGTCCTAGGGGTTGAATATGATATAATAAGGGGTTCAAAACCATTTTTAGACTTGAAAAAGACAACGGAATGCAAGATGAAATGCAAAACCCTAATTCAATGCAAACTAACACTAAATGACCTAAAAAAGTGAATGAAACAGTATAAAAAGCTACAAAAAAGAATGTGTGCACCTGGAAATCTAGAGATGGCTGGATGGAGGTTTGGAACACTAAAAATTTAGAATTTATTGCTGAATAGGACTCATTCACCAAGCTAGGTGTATCATTCTAGATTTTGGAAAACTATGTAGGAACATGAATCTGCCAAAAAGGTATCTGAATCTGTAAAATCCTAAAAATTGAAATTAGAATTGGGACTCATTCACCAGTAGTGGTGAATCAGTCTAGTTGGGATTTTCTAAAGCTTCAAAGGCTGATCCTACTCTTCTCTATTTTCTCTATCCTTCTTGATTGGTTTCCAAATCTGAATCTCTGATTTGCAATCTGTAGGCCTTCTCCAATGTTCTCCAAGGCCTGATGACAACTTTGACAACTTTGAATGATATGAAAATTTTCTCCAATCTTTCTCCTTAGGAAATTTTCAACCTAGACCTGCAAATTACACACAAAGGAGAGGGAAATTTTTTGTTGGGTTAGTGGATAGGTGTTTTCCTTGGTCAAACCCCTTGTTGGTAATTAAACCTTGAAATGAAAGAAAATAGGAATGGAGAATGATGAATGAATAAATGACAATGTTGCAACTCACCAAACCCCACTAATAAAGTGTTGCAAATATGCTTGAGATGGTTGCAATGGATGTGATTCTTGATTCTTGGTTGAATGAATTTGATCTTGAATGAAACACTTTCTTGAATCATAAATCCTATATCACAATTGTTAACACAATAACAAACATGATGCATGAAATCCTTGACATGATGATTGATTCTTGAATGTTTCTCTAGAATGCCTGATAATCTAGCCTTGAATGCTCTTGTGAATGCTTGAATTCTCTTGTGAAATCTTGATTGCTAGGTCAAAATATGAGTGAAAAATCCTTGTATTTATACTCAATTATGAAATAATTCTCTAAATTACAACGCTACAAGCCGACATTAGATCTAGGAGGATAAAATCCCACCAAAAAATTGAATTAATTTTTATTTTGGGCCACACAGGACTCATTCGCCCAAGGTGGAAAATGAGTCCCATCAGATATAATGTATGGGACCAAAAACCAAAAGTGCTTAGAAATGTGTGAAAATAGGTTTGGGGCCAAAAGATCCAAGTGGGACCCATTCACCCAAGGTGGAGAATGAGTCCCAAATCACTAAATCTAGGCCATTCAAACTTGGAACACCTAAGTTATGATTGGCTAATGATTGGTGTCAAGATTATCCTCGAAAAGATGCAATAAATGAGGCTTGTGGATGCAAAATAGGGTCAATTAAAGCATAAGAAAGCCTAATTATTAAGGAAAAGACTAGAAAAGTGTGAAAGTGTGTTACAAAACTTTCTAAAAATCCAAATAAAGAAAGATTAATGTTTATTTTAATTAAAAAGAGTTTGATTAGGTTTAGTTAATTAATAAAACCTTAGAAAAGTGTGAAAGTGGGTTACAACACTTCACAAAACTTTAACAAGGTACCATTTAAATCCATTAGTTCAAAAAGGACCAAGACCTAATGTGAATGCATCATCCATATTACAACACTAAATCAAGGAAACATTAGGCTCAATTCCATAAGGAGGGCCCAAACAAGGGTGAAAATGTCCCTGGCGACATTTTTCAACACTACAATACTGATCGCTTGTAAAAAAGTTGTGCTACTATTGGTGCCTACACCTATCCAAAATATCTCATGACACGATCATAGTAGAATGGTATTACTACGTAATAGTGCCACCCCAATAAAAAACTTGTCCCTCTACATCATCCTCAACTATCAAGTCTCATCTAGCCACTATGGTATGAGTTAGAAGGGTCTCCACAATATCTCCTCTTGATCTAGCCAGTCAAATCTGACCCTCTAGAAATGTAGATCTCCATACTACCGCGCTCATCTCAGTGGATAATTGAAGGAGCGTGGATATCCCAAGGCATAAATAGACAAGAAATTATGTCGGCCTAGTGCATGGGATATGCTCTAGGCACCAAAACTATAGAACTGTACAATGCACCATGCTCTCAACCTTGTGATAGGTGAATCATCCTATATCATAGTACAAATGTGCAAGCATGTTACGACCCCATGCATAGACGATCCAACAATGCTCCATCTCTTGTATCATGTGAACTAGGCCTCCATCCAGGTTTTCTCCTTGGCCATTTGGGACTAGTACTAGTACTACACTGAAAATCACAATTTGTCTCAAAAGTGGTTATCGTGCATAAAGTAGCCACTATAGCTCAATACGTGGCCCAATAATCTCATCTCTAATTGGCCATCCAAGATAGTACCCTATATTTTCCCATGTCTACCTATATGTACGATCCTCTATGAAATGGATGGTCTTGCCTTGAATGGTAACTTGAAGAATGTGGTGTGAATCCTCCAAAGTGATCATCATCTCGTTGATCGGTAGAAAAAATGTGTAGGTGTTTGCATCCCATCTCTCTACTAATTCCCTGGGAATGGGATCATGGTACCTCATGGGAGGCATGAGGTATACCCAATATATCCCAATAGCTTGTAAAATTTATGTATCCTCCTTTGATAGTGTCATTACAAGGTCTCGTAAGCGATAGAAGATTCTACTGTCAAGATCATGTTGTGCTTGCAGAAGAATCTAACAAAAAAAAGAAAAAATATGTCCTATAAGCATTCTAAAATATTAAATCTATACATCAACAATCAAAAAGTGTGTTAATGTTGCTCTAGGTTACTTTTCTAAGGCTCTTAGACACTTTATTCCCTTCTAGGACACTTCGCAAGGAAATAGGACACTTTTTGAAAGAGTGGGACACTTCATGACAAAGTGGAACAATTTGCAAAAAAAGGGGACACTTTGTGAAAAAAGGGATGCTTTGTGACTTTTTCTTCCAAGTTCCTAAAACTATCTAGAAATGTGTAAAACATAAATTAAATGCGTAAATATGAAGCTAAGGTAGAGAAGAATCCACTCACTGGATGTTGTAGTTCGCCTTGTGCTACCTCCTCACACAGGCTATCAAGTGTCAGGGGGATGTATGCTTGTACGCTTGGCATCCTCAATTGTTCTCTAATGAAATCAAACTACAAGAAATTAAAATACGAAATGATTAAAAAATTACTTCACTTTTTACTCTTATATATGTTCAAATTAGGTCTTTAGCATATTAGGTTTAAAAGTGCCTTTTTCACTCAAACTAGCATATTGGGGGCTAGAGAGCTTCGTTTTCCGCATTGTTTGTTGTGTTGGATTCATGATTCCACTCTTTTTCTCATCAAATTTCTACTACTATGTTGTATGGTACTTAGAAATACCCTATGATATAACTTATCTGATTCGATGTGACTAGACTGCTACCTTCATTCTACCTCCATAAAGCAAGTGAAATCAAGAGGGGCGTATATCTACCCTTGAATTTGATTTCTAGAAGAAGTTAGATAAGAGGATTTTTGAATGACTAATGAATTTATGTTGTAGGATGTGATTCATAACATTTTAGTTTTATTGATAGCTACAATGGGGGCTTCATTCCCCCATGTTTCCAAATGAATCCATATGAGTACATCCTTTTATGAAATGAAGTTTATTGTTCGGATTCCTTTAGGTTGCATATGCACGCAAAGTCATATGGGTTCTAAAGCGGGGGCTAAATATAGTGTAGAAAATTACACTCACCTCAAAAATCTAGGGTGGGACTCATACACCACCTTGGGCATATAAGTCCCCCTAAGTGGGACGCATATGCCACAAGTGGCGTATGAGTCCCGTGTGGCCCTTTTTTAGGGTTTCAGTGGGAAATTAAGGTTTTTAATACAAATTTTTGGTTGATATCAAAATTTGAGATCTAATAAATGGTAAATTAGCTCAAGTTCCTATATAAACAAGGTTTCAAATCATTATTTCACTTAAGCAAGCCTAGGCATTCATAATACCAACTTGACAACTCAAGTATTCTTTCACAAGAGCATTCAAAAGCAAGTAGCAAGCAAAGTTAAATTCTTGGAGGAGCACAATAGTGTTTTTGTAGGTCTTCAAGGTCACTTTCATTCAAGATCTAACATTGTCAAGGATTAATGATGGTTTCCTATGGAGGATCATGATGGATTCTAGGTTGGAGAGATGCAACTAGCCATCAAACCAAGCCTAATGACTTGTTTCCTAAGTGATTCTATCCTCCATTATCACTCTAATTTTAGCCTAAAGGAAGGTGCATACATTATTGTGCCTTATTAGTGTGATTAGAGATCTCCCAAAGTGAGTCATCATCTTTATGCTTCATTCATATATCTTATTCTAACACACTAGAATAGGGTTTAATTGCACCTTAGATCTCCTAATCTTAGATACACTTAAGATTAGGATTTGCATTCACATTTACTTTCAAAATCCATTTTTTCTATCAAGGTTTGATTACCAAATTATGGGTTTGACTAAGGCAAACTCCCCATAAGCAAATCAATACAATATTCTATTTTACAAGCTTTTTAATAGGTTTAAATCTGGAAAGGAAGTTAGGAAGGAAGAGAAAAGATAGAAGTACAAATTCAGACCTTGAATTTCTAAAAATTAGAATGGTATTGATGCACCACTTGTGGCATATGAGTCCCGATATAGCATATTTTTCGAGTTTCAAAGGATTCAAACTTGTTACTGCCAGATTCTAGTTTCTACCCAAAAACCCTAATCTAGGATTAAATTGCCCAGCCTAGAGTATGAGTACCAGCGAGCATTAACATCAACACTTTTAGGATTTTAGACATTATTTTGAGCTTCTTCAGGTTTCCAATTGCACCTCTACCCTTTCTTAGTTTAATGTTCTAATTTGAATTCATTTCTAGGTCATTTAATTAGGTTTGGCATATCATTTACATTTCTATTCTTTCCAAGCCCTTGCTTGGTGGTGAACCCCTGTATTATCTTTAATCACACCCTAGGACACCTTATTGCATATCTCTTTCCCTCATTCCATCCTAGGATTGAGATCTCTAGGGTTTCCTTGAA
This sequence comes from Sequoiadendron giganteum, assembly GCA_007115665.2. NCBI lineage: Eukaryota > Viridiplantae > Streptophyta > Pinopsida > Cupressales > Cupressaceae > Sequoiadendron > Sequoiadendron giganteum. The sequence continues at coordinate 7,262,690 of CM021109.1, forward strand.
TGAAACATGTAGGAAATTGGTTGTTCTATGTCCTAAAACACATAAAACAAACCTTATTTTCTAAGTTTCAAATCAAAACTCAATTTTGTGTACTTTTGATTATATTTTCATCACGAGAAAAATATGGGGAGATTCCTTTTGAAAGGAGTGCTAAAATTTCACTATTTTCAAAACTATTTTCAAAACCATTTTATTTGGTGTTGCCTTTTCTTCAAATTTGTTTTAAAACTTGTGTTGTCTAGAAAACATATAGACCTTTTTCTAATTATTTTTGGTAAGCACAAATCACTATATGGGATTAATTTCTTAATGGAAATGAGTATGCAAATTTGTAAATTAGAGTCTTGTTTTGATAAAGATACACGTAGATTTATATTTGGATTAAAGGAAATGCAATGCAACCTATACATTAATTTAAGGTATTTTAAAGATAATAATCAATGCAATCAATTAAAACTTAAATGAATTAAATTAATTAATGAGATGGATTGACAAGTGATCAAATAAATTAATTTAAAATTCACATAAGAGAGATAATTAATATAATCAATTAGAATCTCTATTAATTAATGAGATAGCTTAATAAGTGATAAAGTAAATGAGAAGTTAGAAAATTTTCTATTATATTTTGACATTGGTGACAATGTTATTGACTTGATTTCATAAATTGCATAGAATGGATACATAATTCTAATATCAAATATTCACTAAAGAATATATATTTAATTTAATCCTAATGTTTGCTCTGTTTATGGACATGATCGTGCATATGATTCCAACTTGGGGTGGTGTGATCCTAGCTACCATCATTATTCTATTCTATGTTGTGAAATTTTAGAACCTATGTACTAATGAAGACATCTAGTATCTATACTTGATGGTGCTAAGAATCACCATGGAGATTTTTTTGGAAGAGGGTTGAAATATGAAATTTTCTTAACTCCAAATTGGGCCCTTGACTTAGTTTCACAATATTTCAATATACATAAATATCTAGAATTCTTGAAGTATTATATCTGTTGATGAAATATTAATGCAATGCTATATACATTAATATTTATCATAATCTAAAATGAGTATCAAGCTCTCTACGATCTTTCCCTTGATGTTCAACTACTATCTTAGGACTTGTCTTTATATATGATATCTTAGGTGTTGACTATAATACAAACTAATAAGAATTGATACAATTTGGTGCAAGTATAGGCTTAGGATAAGTGAAAACACATCTAAATTTGGTAGGAATGATCATAGATGTGATTATTTATAATTTGGTACATGATGGGAAAACTAATATGAATTGGGATGACTTCAATCTACTAGGACTAATAAGATTAAGAGTTAATGAATCTTCTAATTTTATCAACTTATATGCAATATAAATTGAGCTAAGTATTAAAATAACATATTTTAAGATGAGCCAAAATAAATATAAAATAATTTTAAAAAAAAAATTATACAATCTCTCCTCTATAACATGATAATATCATAGATCTCAAAAGATATTCTACATAAGTTCAAGCCAAAGCATTTGTATTCTAATAATTTGTGTTATTATGAACATATCCTTAAAATATATCTTTACCTATAAAATAACATGATGTGGTATGAACTCATATATTTTGAGAGGAAAAGACCATTTGTTCTTAGACAAGTTATTGGGGGAATTATTGAATTGTTGAATAAGTTATGAAAGGAAGCAAGAACAATCTTGACAAATTAGGTCTAAGCCTCCCACTACCATTATTACTACCACCTCATTTTGGAGGATTGTTTGTAGATGAAAAAGATCAATATCTATGCTGTAACAAAAATCATTCGATATTATTATTAAGCCAAATGTTGAGATATAGAATAATTTATAAGCATGGTTGATTATGATAACAAAAATGGGTGAAAACAAATTAATCTTCCATAAGACATCACACACAACAAGAAAAGTTTATATTTTATTACACATAATATGGAAGAAAAAAAATCTCGTTATATTTTTTTGTTTCAATTTCATATTTTATAATTTTAAAAAATGAAATTGATAATCAAAAATATAAATCCTGTTTGAAAAGAAATAAAAAGAAAAATCTTCAACAATTTACAAATATCATATTATATAAATTTGTTATTGACAATCAAAACACAACAATATATACCAAAAAAACTATTAAATATATTAATTAATTAATTTATTACTATTTATTTTTTTAAATAAAATAATACTTAAAAGAACATTAACATGTATAACAATTTAAAAATTGTAACTAACATTAATATAATAATTAATTAAAAACTTACAAATTTGTACTAAACACTTTTTAACTACAAATCTCAGCCCCTTAGACATTTAGACGTGTATATGGTTGGAAATTATAACAATTAAACACCCGCCTTGGTCCAATTTTATTCTACTCAATGATCATCGACGGGCACTTGCAAGGACCTCTCATATCGTTCCACGTCACCTTCTGATATGCCTTCCAACATCCTCACAACCTGGGCCATGCTCGACCTCTCATTCTCATCCTCTTGAATGCACAGAATAATTACCACAGCTGCTCTTCTCACCTCTTCAACATCCGCCTCCTCTGCAATCCTTTCATCCACGATGCCCATTATGTTTCCCTTGTGAATTTGAGTTGCTGCCCACGTCGGGAAGTAGTACTGAGATTCCTGCACGCTCAAGTCAATATTTCGTCGGCCTGAGATTATTTCGAGCAGAGTCATGCCGAAGCTGTATACATCCACCTTCACTGTTATTGGCATGCTAGACAGCCACTCCGGGGCCAAATACCCTCTCGTTCCTCTTGTTGTCGTCAACACTCTGCTGAAATCTCTGCCAACAAGCTTTGAAAACCCAAAATCAGCCACTTTTGGAGAGAAATCCGCATCTAGAAGAATATTTTCTGGCTTGATATCACAATGGATGATACGATCTCTACATTCTTCGTGAAGATAAAGTAGCCCTCTCGCAGTACCCAAAGCGATTCCAAATCTGCTATTCCAGCCGAGTACCTTGTCTGTTTCTTTGGACAAGAAAGAGTTCAGAGACCCGTTTTGCATGTACTCATAAACAAGCATTCTATGAGATCCCTCTACACAGAATCCCCGGAGCCTCACCAAATTCACATGATGTATGTTTCCAATGGTGCTTATTTTCGCACGGAATTGCTTTTCTGCTTGTCTGGAACCCTCTAATTTTTTCACGGCCACAAGGGTATTGTCTGGCAGAGTTCCTTTGAAGACAGACCCAAATGCTCCCTTGCCCAACTTATGGGCAAAATTGTTGCTTGCAGTTTTGAGTTCTTTGTAGGTGAATGTTCTAAGCGATGTTGGTGTGTCGTACTTGTCGACTTTCTGAAGCAGTCTCCCTCGCCTGCGCTGAATAAACCATGCACCCATTAACAGGCTACCCAAAACAGCAACGCCCAAAGGAATTGAAATAATGAGCACAACTACTCTGCTCTTTCTTCCTGCGTTGTGTGACGACCGTGGCACATCAGAAGCAGCCAATCGAATGAAGAAGGGCTGGCCGTAATATGAGGTAGCCTGAATGCCTAACAGATCACCAAACCACAATTTACAATTAGAATTAGTGAGAGCAAAGGCCGTGCAGGAGCAATTGCTGAGACAAGCAGTTTTGCATCCAAGAAGAGTGGACTCTTGAATATATTGAACAACTTCTTTATCAGATAAGGACTTGTCATTGACTTGGAGGAAACCATCTGTGGTGCCACTTGCACTACCATTGATAGCGGAGCGGTTTAATGGATTACGCCGAACACAACCACTTAACCACCACTGCTGAGAATTCCAGGGAGTAGTGTCTCTTGGCTGGAAGCCTTCCATACACCTACATAACTGAATGTTTGCTTGGTTGAAGCACACTCCATAAGCCCCACATACACCATACACGTCACAACTGAATTGGGGTGAACTATATACCAGGCTCCAACTATTATTATTAACCCAAAAGTAAACTGATAGCTGGCCGTCCCAGCTGAGAACTTCCCTCACCATCATCATCGAACTAGCTTTGGGTGAAAGCCCATATGTATAGTACATTCTTGTAGGAGAAAACTGTACAAATTCCTGTTCGAATGTGGGATCAGATATTGCCTGTGGCATGGTGGAAAAATATCTACCAGTCCAGTTTCCCGTGCTGTAATATGAAACACCATTTTTATGCTGCAGCATAAAGTTTATCTTTCCTGGGGACGGACTCATTTGGAGAAAGAAAGGCCCAGGCGCTGGATCCACAGAACTCTTCCAAGCGGTTATTCTCAAGCCTTTCGAAAGCTTCATGGTAGGCATAAAATGATCTGTGGGATTTTCGAAGCTCTCCCACACAATCTCAGAAGTGTTTTGAACACCTAAGAGAACAAAATTACCAGTGTCCAGTATTGAAGCCCTGGATGCCTTAGCTTGCTGAGTATTATTACTCGACCAAATGGCTTTTCCTTGCAAATCAGATACAGTAAGATAACCGGATGTAGAGAGCGTCAAAACGCCGGGCATATTTCTGACGGGAGTTTCTCTGTTAGCCACCCAAACTACGGTCTTGTCAGAGATATGGGCATACCAGATGCCAACATACCAGTTGGTGGTTCCATTGGGACTAAAAAATCCCAATTCAAAAGTGCCATTCTTAGAAATGATAGTCTGCTTTTCCCTCAGAGAAGACCCTAAAGAAAGGGTGTCTCCAGCAGCAACTAATAAATCGCAATGACGCTGGAGGGTAAGCGTAGCAAGAGCTAAAATGAAACATTTCAAACAGTTGAATGCAAAGTGGTCCTTGAGGGACCAATCCATTTTCTTTCGGCTCTTATTTCTCTCAATTACAGATTCCGAAAAAAAGGAAGAAATATGTCTGGTGCCTAAAGCTGGGATCCTTCATAGTTTTTAACAATATTGAATAGACCAATAAAGTCGAGTTGTTGACTTGAAAACAATTCCCATTTTTAATAGTCAAATGTACTTTTTCCGACATTTCATCTCTCAGTGCTAAGTTGCCTTTAACGACTCCGCACTTGGTAAAACTTGACTCTCTAAAATGCTAAGTTGTCAAGTTGCCTTAACGACTGCACAGTTCGGTAAAATTTGACTCTCTAAATGCTAAGTTGTCTTAATAGCTACACATTTAGTTGTAAAACTTTGACTCTTTTAATGTTAAGTTGTCAAGTTGCCTTAACGAATGCACAGTTCGGTAAAATTTGACTCTCTAAATGCTAAGTTGTCTTAATAGCTATACATTTAGTTGTAAAACTTTGACTCTTTGAATGTTAAGTTGTCTTGACAACTACGTATTTGTAAAATTTGACTCTTTGAATGTTAAGTTGTCAACAACTACACATTTAGTTGGTAAGACTTGATTTTTTGAATGCTAAGTTACCTTATCAATTATGCATTTAGTTGGTAAAACTTGACTTTCTAAATGCTAAGTTGCCTTAGCAACTACACACTTAGTTGGTAAAACTTGACTGATTTGTCTTTGAATAAGTGTTGTTTTTTGGCGAAATTTGACTTGAATACATCTAAATTTATGTTTCAATGTCAACAATCTCAATGGTAATTGATAGTTACAAGAATTAATAAATATTAATTGGTTGTTGTTATTATTTAAGAGATACAATTAGGAAATATTTAATGTTATGATGATAAAAAAATAGAATTTCTATTTATTTTTAAATATAAAAAATATTAACAATTTAAATATATATTCATATTTATAAATAAAATTATTATAAAGATATATATGAATATGTAATATGTATTACATTTGTGGCAATTTTAGGGTTGTAAGAAGCGGATGTGGGTCATTTCAAAGTGGTTTCCAATTTGCTCGAACGATGAGGCTAAGTTCAAGGTATTGTATGGGATAAATTTTGGACCAGATGGTCGTCTATATTTGGCTTTAATGACAAACTAGATGGTTTTTCCTAATGCTATGTATGCTTGCAAAGAAAAAGATGTTTTGACATAGTAGAAATGATTGTTTCAAATCCAAAATATTCAAATGAAAGTGGTGGTCATGGATGTGTTTGGTCTTTAATGACTGGCTAGTGGCTACATCCATGATCATCTCATCATTGGAGAATTTTTGAGTTTTTACTTCAATCTAACTAGTCAAAAAATTTGGGGAGGTTGGGTACGAGTAACTTCTTTTAGGCCTCATGGGTTCCATAGGTGCATAATGACCAAAAGAGCACTCCAAGGACTTGTGGTGGAATCTTCGATCATCTTGAATTGAAATACAAACCAACTTTGCACTTTTGTCTGTTTTGGTTTAAGGAAGGCATTTTTCTTAAAGAATTATATCAAAGCATCATGATCTACTTCCTATTGAACAACTCTCGAGATTGGAGGAATTGAAACAAAGTTTCTCTTTCTCCAATCCTAATTATGTAATTCATGTACTCTTGATGAAGAATGTGTATTCTCATATTTGATATAACAAGCACTACCCCCTTGGTGGCAACTTGCCAAACAAATAAAAATGAAAAGTAATATATATTACACTTTTTTATAAAAAAAGAATTACTAAATAATGAATGGTGATTTTTAAAATTAAATTAAAAGTTACATATAAATATAAATATATATTATCTTTTTCAAAACAAAAATAAAATAAATATATTATTAAAATTTTATTTGTTAAAGTAAATTATGTAGATTAAAATAAAATAATTCTTAAATACTTAAATAGTTTTTCAATAAAAAATAAAATGAGTTTGTTCATGTGTACGCATATAATTAATTAATATGTATTGTTGTGTAGTCACACAACACACTCTAGGTTACCTTTGGAATGGTAGCATGGGGACCCAAATTTTAAAAATATATCTACTTGGCGATGATGTAAAAAGTTGGGGAAATTGGTGTAAATCCCATAAATCAAAACCCAAAAACCCGAGAAGGTTAAAATAGTGTCATTTTTTCAGAAAACTCATGGCTAAGTGGAGTGTTTTGGAAGCGATTTCTTGTATCGGTGTCAAGTGGTTAGATCTTAGAGGATAGGATGTTGGAGCATCACTTAGGCAGGCATTACCAAAGAGTAATTACCACAAGTTGTGTATTTAAGCGAACAATTTAGTAAGGTATGGATTGGAAATGACATTAAATGTGTGGAGCAGATAGGTTGAAACTGTACAACTTAATCAGTGGAAGTGAACCGGTTGCTCATGTAAGGTAAAGTATCGACCAGGAAGGTGGTTAATCTAGGTTTGGAAAAGGTCATAGTAAAGGAAATTCCCGATTTATTGAAATTCCATATGATGCCTAGATTTCTAAAAGCCTTTAAAACCCAAAAACCTGAGAAGGCTGAATAAATCTATCACGACCCCTATTTTTATGGTTCGTATTTTACAATGTTTGATTAAATTAATTGGTGATGAAATAGAAGTGCAATGAAATAAAAAGGAATTAATTATAATTTTATTATAGATTTTATTTATTCCAAATAAATGATAATACTTGGTTAATTTAGAATAATTATTTTTATTCCCAATTGAATGAACTTTCTTTACTATTTATTTGGGTAAATATTTAATTTGCAAGCGAATAATATTTTTTTATTTTCTTATAAAGGATAAATATTTCTTTTGCAAATTAAAAATAAATTTTTCTCACTATTTACTGTGGGTAAATTACTTAGTTACAATTAAAATAGAATTCTTTATTATTATCAAAGGTAAATATTTTGCAAAATAAAAATTAAAAAATATGATTTTAACTTCAAGATTCTGTTACGAAAATATACAATTGTTTTCATAACTTTGTCAAGAATTTTAATTCAAAAAATAAAACAAGACACGGAGTTGTTGCTTTGATTTCCAGCTAAACTGGAAATACCCAAATCTCTAAAAGTGCGGAATAACAAACAAGAGGAGACATGCAATATTTTCTTCTTCTATTCGAAATGTTGACTAGAAATGAACAATACATAAAACATCAAACATCAAACAAACTAAACAACTACCTATTACAATCTTCTGGGAGCTATCAACTGCTCAATAGTTCATAAACAATCAAGAGTTGTTTAGAGCTCACTGTCAAAAACTCGACTAGAACTATCTGTTGTTTTTGGCAATCATTGAGCGATCAGGAGCAGTTTTTGCTCACTACAAGCACTCTGCAAAATGTTCTAAGAACATTCCCTATTGCTACTGCAACTTTTCTTTTTGCTGCAAATTACTTGATTCTGCAAAAAACTAACTTCTCCAACTGACAGAATAATACTGTCTTCATTCCTTTTGTCTTTTACAAACATTCCCTCTAAAATTCGAAATTACCTACCAGCATTAATGTCAAATTCAAAAACATTTACCCCATTCAATTTTGAACAATCAGGAGCTCCAAGGATGAAGATCCCAAAACTGTCAAAGAGAAAACAACTCCTAACAAGTAGGTTGCAACGATAGAAGGCTCAGGGGCAAACAATAAATTCCAACAAACTTTACTTGTTTTCTCTGCAAAAGTGGACTAAAAAATGGGCACAAGGAAGCATAGCAAAACAGGGACCGTAGAGGCAAACAGGGAAATCAGTTGCAAGCAAATTCCAGGTATTTCAAAATGTATAGATTAATGATTGGTTGAGGATAGATAGAGCTCATTCATTTAAAACCCCAATTGCTTATATCTATGGAAATCATGTATTTAGTGTGCAAACGTATAAGTTTCTGTATTATATTCAAGATTGTACAGGTCTGCTTCTTTTGCTTATCCTCCTTGTAGTATATATATATATATACGTCTCTTTATATATAAGTATGGGTGCAGAGCATGCTACCATTCTACTGCAAACTGAAACCCCTATCAAAAGTAACAATATATTTCAATGAATTAACGAAATGTTGTTCTTTTTGTGTCATTTCCTAAACCCATCCAATTATCATTGTCTCATCGCGTGTTAACTCTTCACCTTCCCAGCATCATTTCCATGCATATCCTCAAGTGTTTTCAACTCTGCTCTTCGTAAAAGAACAATACGATATTTCCCAAGCACCAAGTCCAAAATCTTACTGATTAGGTATGCAATTGAGTGAATGTCAATAGAAATATACGAACAATTGGTGCCACTGCTGCTCCAACTGCCAGGCCATAGCGAGAAGATAAAATCGAGGAAGGATCGCTCCAAACATCAGAATTAGTGTAACGGATATCAAAATAGCCCCTCCCTTCCCCCTTAGCCGCATGTCCCATGGGAATGGTTGCCGGTGGAGGCAGCCTCCCCTCTGCAGGCTGCGAATGCAAAGTCCTTAGTCTAAATCTCAGAATGAGCTTTTGGGATTTCTCGTTATACAAGTTTGTTTCAATTTTTAATATTTTTCTTCTTAGGGAAAACCATATATCTTATGTTCATGTTAATGCAAATATCTAACTTTTGAATGCTTTTAGTATATTTAAATGTAGTTCCTTTCTTCTTCAAAATGATGTGTTTGCATTCATGTGAGTAATACTATCCTTGGCATGATCTAATGCGTAATACCAATCCATGAAATCAGATTTCTTATAACTGATAAACTTCATTATATGGATAAGATAACTCTATCAATAACTTGATGCCCTTGTTGTAGATGTGTATCCTTTGTTTTAACTTTCGAGAAAATTAATAGTGGTAAGCATCTCTTACAATGTTTATCAGGGTCGAAAATGTGAATCCTTTCACCAGTTGTATGCCATGAGTTAAGAGCCTTAACAGTTCACTGGCCTTGTCTATATTCTTACACTTTGCAAGCATAGAGGAATCAACGCCGTGGACTGTGGATTTGACCTTGATATTCGCCTACCTTCCATACCTACAAACAAATATTGGCATTGCGTGTCTAGCCTTGTAATATAAACTTGTGGTACTAATGGACACCTTGGTCAAGCCTTGAGCCTTGCAAAATGATAATGACGTGGCTTTGGAAATGTGTAAAATTTGATACTTGAATAATGTGTGAAAGGACGATGCAATGACCTAGTCCAAGAATTGGGGGGGGCGGTGGCTGGGTAGGATGGGGGTTGGAAATTGATGACAAAGAGAGATGTAATTGGAAAAGCTAATGAGGAGTAGTGTTGATTTTTAAATATTTTTGAATTGGGAGTAATTGACACCTTTACTCATTCTAAACCTTCTTTTTGGTGGAGTATTATTTGATTAACTCATTAGGAAATAAATCTAAATTTGATAGAGCGTATCAATGTAATTACTTGAAAAGTATCTATGGAATATTTAACTTTTAATATTTCATTGAAATTACTTAAAATATATTCTTACATAAACCTTACTTATATCTTTGAAGAAGCTAAGATTGTGTCTTATGTCTAAGATCGCATCATTTAAAGAATAATTGAGGGAACTTTATAGGTATGCATTTATATTATATTTCATCACTTGGAAGTAAAATAGGGAATCTTGTTTATTAAAAACATTAAATAGTGGTTCCTTTTTATATAAAGTGTTCTTACCGTTGTTAATGTAATAGTAACTCGCCATGCCAAATAATCATGCTTGTATTATGTTTGCATTTGAGCTAACATTTGTGATGAAGATTTCACGATTCAGAAGCGTTCAAGCAAGATTTGTCACAATCAAGCAAGAGCTTAATGCTAGAGTTTGTGGTGAGTTGCAACATCGTAATGTGATAGTTCTTTATTCATTTATCTCATTTTATTTCATTTCAAAGTTTGAATACCAAAACGGGGGGTCAAACCCCTATTCACTAACAATCTTTGCAAGTCTAGGTGGATTGACACATGGATGAGGAAACTTTTCTGATGTAAACACCATAGGGTTGGTCAAATATGATGTACTTGTAAGTTATTTACTTTGAATAAAGATGATTCTTATTTATACTGATAAATCGCTTATCTGATCTTGTTTTGATATACCTTGATTCATCAATATGAATGTTATTCCATTTGAATTAGTGATGAAAATTATATAATTGTTCCTCTTTATTCCCAACACTATATAATTATATTATTATTTTCTTATTGATGAAACCTCTATGAATCATTGAATTAGAAGTAAGCATTCTTGTTGTCTAAACATGTGTGCATTCTAGCAGTCCTAGAATTACTTTCATGAAGATTTATGTGATTTGCTTATGGATTTTAGCATACTTGTTTGATATTGTTTTTGAAATCATTGGAGGTAGGATGGTCTCATATGTAAATACTTGGGAGTGATTCTTGATAGATTGGCATCACCCTGATTTCTTATGCCAGGATGATGCATTGGTGAAACTTGAATGTGTCACTTAAAGACTTATGTAACTTGTAAAAGAACTTCCTTATGTTCCTTGATATGTGTGATAATCATGATATTCAGAATTATGGAATGAATGGTCATGTCTATGAGACAGTATGATCATTGTCAGCGAGGCATCTTATAACCCTTGAGAATTTGTAGCCACTAAGGCATTGCCATAAAAGAATTTGATTAAGCCAGTGAGACACTTTTATGAGTGGTTTTTCATTCCTACGAGGGTTTTCCACTCATGAAAATCTCTGTGTTATGATTTCTTTGTGGATGCACTTATGATCTTTCTATTTCCTTAATTTGCATTACAGTATTTGAATTCACATGTATTACTGAGATGATAACTCATGTGTAAGCCTATATGGCTAAATCTAATTAAGGGGCCGCTTTGATTTAATATACTTTGATTCATTGATGTATGTTATTCCATCTGAATTATAGTGATCAAATTAATTTAATCATTTCGAAAACTTATAGATATAATTGGTATAGGTATTTTTTCGGTCTTTACAAAATCATTATCATAATCATAAGCATGCTTTGGAAAATATTGGGTGGCTAAACACAAGTTCTAATAATAGTTTATTCTAGTGAAACAATTGAATGCATAATATTTACTTGTGAGGTGGTGTTATGTGGTGCAAGTCATTAAAAATGGTGAGTTATGGGGGGCGAATGTGCATGCATGTGCAAGTAAATTATCCTAAGAAACAACAAAGATCGAAGAGATGAGAAAGTTCTAACATAGGGTGTGAAGTCAGATGAGATGGATGGAGGAGATGTTGGAAGGTGAATAGTGCATATCAAAGGAAAAGAAGATCTGGGTTTTTGGCTAGTCAAAGGAACCAAAGGTTTTTCTTGGCATTCACATGCGGGTATTTTCCCAATAGAGAAGCTTTTGCACACCAAAAGTCTGGAGTTTTGAAAGGAAAGTTTGGCATTTGTCTTCATGTTTTTTGAACACTAAAGGAACCTGATGGTCTTTTATTTAGGATTTCGAACGTTGAAAGGTCATTAGCAAAATTCAACGTGTAGATTTTGACTGTATCTTCATGGACTACAAAAAATATCTGCTAAAGTGTCAACTGCATGCTCTTGTGCTGCGTGTTATTTTTTTATTATCTTATTTTCTCTTAGCTATATGCTTCCATAAGAAACTCCTGCCTTGTGTTCTATAAAAGGTGAGGAGTTGTTCTTTTAAAAGGATTAAAATTTGTTGAAACAATTAGACTTAAAGTTGGAACATCACCAATTTTATTTTTATTTCATATTTTATATTCAATTCCAACATAAAAACTTGTATTTAGAATAGATATTGATAATGTGTGCAGGTGTTTTATCTAAGCGTAAAAATGCAAAACTTAAAAAAATGCATATAAAAGAAAACACGAACAACACCTCACAATTAGGCCTAAGTTGAAGTTGAACAATTGCAAGAAAAGAACGATGTTATCCTACCCAAGTTGATCGGTTGGTTGGCCCTATTGATCGATCGATTTTGTGTGCTCCTTCAATAGAAAATGATCTAAAATGGATGCAAAATGAAGTAGAGGTGATGAGGAATGCAATGGTGCAAGTGGGTATTTGGATGAGTGTTGTATGTGGATGTAATGGAAGCTTGAAAGCTGCAACAATGGAGGATGAATGTGAAGGGAAAAGAATGCGGATCTAATGACCCAACAGTGCGAAATACATTCCCTTAACACCTTTACTATAGGGGAGAGAAGCAAAAAATGAAAAACTAACAATTTCTAAAACATATAGAGATGCATACAACCATGGCAATGAGAAACTAGAAAGATAAGCAAACAAAGATGACACAGTATTTACGTGGGAAAACCATTTCAGGGAAAAAACCCACCACACAAAGTCAAATCAATTGTATTACAGTAATGAATCGATTACATACAATATCCAGACTTCTTTGCTCAGCTCACAATCACCGAGAGAGTTTCAGATCCACTGTTACAATGTTTTCACAACATACAGTTCAAAACCCTCTTCAAGAACTCACGTCCTTCTTGTTCTTCAGTATGCGACTTCAACTTGCTTTGCAACTTCACGACTCAACTCAACTTGTCTAACTTATGAGAAATAACACATCTCTCATCCAAATGTAACCGACTCAGAAGAGCAATGAAGTCCATCCTCAAATCACGCATCTGGTCGGATCTGACAGATCTCCTGCAACAAGCCGTCATTGCATTCAAAGCTATTACTCAAAATGGTTGAGCTCGCCACCCCTTGTTGACAAATGCAACTGCCACAATAACTATCTTGGTATCCGTCCAATCACTATTCAACCAGGTGCCACGCATCCAAGACCCATCAACAATCGCAGCTGACAGAGCAATCAAAACGGTCAAATAGACATCGGGCGTGACCAAGACTTCAAGTCATAAATAGCATTGCCGGAGTCGAAGTCAGAACAGGAGTCGAAACATGACTCCACCGAAAATACACACTGCCGGAGTCGGAGTCAGAGTCGAAGTCGGAGTCGAAACTGGAGTCAAAACATGACTCTACCAAAATTTCAGGTTCAGGAACCATTTCGGTTCCGCGTCCGCCCACGACAAAGAGGAACTCATCGGAAATAGTTCTGACCGGGTAAAGTCAACCCAGGGTCAAACCAAGACAGGAACACAAAAGACCGAAGTCAGAGTTGGGGACGGAACAGGAACAGAAATAGGACTTTATCAAAATTCTAAGATCAGGAACCAATCTGGTTCTGGTTCCACCTCCGCCAACTACAAGAAACAACAATCCAGAACCAGGACAAGGCAGAGGAAAACACCCCAAGTAGAATCCAAACATCCAGAAGAACCAGATCACAAAAGCAGTAGTCGGACCCGGAGTCAGAATAGAAACTGAAATAGGAACCTGGAAAATGGACATTGCCAACTTCCAAAACTAGTTCCGCCTCCGCCAGAACCTACAAAGTGAAGCGAGAAGAAACAGACGGTAGGAAGTGGAGTCGGAGCAAGAACGAGAACCGAAACCCGGAACTTAGGCAAACAGAACAATGCCAAGTTCCATCCCGGTTCTGCCTCCGCTAGAGACTCGGAACTTAGGCAAACAGAACAATGCCAAGTTCCATCCTGGCTCCGCCTCCGCCAAAACTTTGTAAACAACACAAAATCACCAAGGCATGAAAACGAGGACTTCAAGCTAGAAGTTGAGACATAATTTCTCAATAGAATTCAAGTTCTTAAGAGCGCTAATTTGAAAGTTGAGTTTCTTGAGTGTTGAATGAACTTGGTGAATGTTGCAAATGAGGGAAAATCCTCTAATTTTAGGGGAAAAGCCCTTAGGGAATCAATTGTCAAGATGTATCCACCTTGGACAAGATCAAGGGATTGGGTGAGTTGATAACTCACAAGTCCTCACATCTTGACATGTGGCAAATGATGTGGCCAAGAGGACATGAGGTGGAGGTATTTTCTAGTACCTTGGGATTAGACAAGATCTCCTCATAAAGGAGGTCCTTGTCCCTATGTGGGTGATGTGACATTTGGGGAATTTAAAAATTCCTTAAAGTCCTTGGAGGAATAAAAGTGAATTTAAAATTCACCTTGGGAAGGGGTTTCCTTCTCCAAAAAGAGAAGCATTTAATAAAATATTTGACTCGTGAAATGTCATAAATGGAATAGGGATTAGGTTGACCTAATCAAGTGATTAAGTTGTGCAAACAAGGGATTAGGTGGTAAATGAAGAATTAAGGCAAGTGGGTTACAGGGATAACTTTAAGAAACCCCCCCCCTCAGCAAAGGTGTAAAATCCTGGTGAATCTTTCCTAATATTTAAAAAAATTATTAATTTTCATTGGCGAATCTTATGCACATTATTCAAAAATTTGTAAAATCCTGGCAAATCTTAATGAATAATTAGTAAAAAAAAATAATCACACTGGTGAATCCTAGTGAATAATCAATAAAATGATTAATTACAATGGCGAATCTCTCCTTTAAAAATTTACATAGTTGGTCGGCGTAGTTCCCCCATATATATATATTTTTTTTTAATATTGAAGCAGGGGCCCGGGGGCAGCAGCCACCGGCAGGGTCAAGGGGCAGCGCCCCTTGTGGGGGTCGAGGGGGCAGAGCCCCCTTGTGGGGGTCGAGGGGGCAACATGAAAATTCTACCATTTATTAGCTTTTAAATCAAACGGCTGCAGTGCAAGTTCATTCCATGAGTGAATATCAATGTGACTAAACATCATCGGTGAGACACTTAGGGATGTCCTGCCGATACACCGATTTATATGCACTTAGTGAATTTCATTACTTAGTGAATTCCGTGACTTTATAAGCATGTTCCTTTTAAAAAGGTTGTTGAGTCCCGAAATTTGTTTTGGGCCACATGATCAAATCTAATCATGTAGCCCAAAACAAATTTCGGGTCTCAACAACCTTTTTAAAAGGCACGTGCAAATAAAGTCACGAAATTCACTTGCAGCCATTTGATTAAAACACTAATCGATAACAATAAATAATAAAACTATTAAAGGCTAAAATATCCCTAAAATGAAATGGTAAATTATTATTAGTGGCGAATATACCATAAAAATTCATTGTAAGAATAAAAAATTATTGGCGAATATAAGTAATATTTGTAATTACAGTATAAACTACTAGCGAATCAGATCCGACGAT
Organism: Sequoiadendron giganteum; assembly: GCA_007115665.2. NCBI lineage: Eukaryota > Viridiplantae > Streptophyta > Pinopsida > Cupressales > Cupressaceae > Sequoiadendron > Sequoiadendron giganteum. The sequence goes on from CM021109.1 coordinate 7,278,584, forward strand.
GTGTCGTTTAAAAAATAATACATTGGCGAATTAATTGAGACAATTTTATTTTTTTGTAAAAACCTAGCGATTTGGCATCCTTTCTAGCCTATATTATTCACCATTTTTGGAGGTCCTAATTTCAAATATTCGCCAATTGGTGAAGATTCGCCACTAAAGTTATCCCTGGTGGGTTATGATGGAGGATGTGACATTAATCTCAATTAAGGGTTTCCACATCCATAATCATAGATTAATTAGATTAATCGAGGTTAAGGATGGGTTCTGGAGGATGGGAGAAGAAGAGAGAAAATAATGAATTTAAAATTAGTTTAAATTCATAAAGGTTAAATGACTAAATTAAATAAATGAGAGTATTTATTTAACTCAGAGAGGAAAGGGCTAATGACAAATTATTTAACTAATTGAATTAAATACCTTAGGAATGTTAGAGAAAAGAGGAACATTAATTTTAAATAAATGATTTAATTAACATTGAAGAAGATGAAATGGATGGATGAAGGGGACGAATTTGACCTTATGTGAGAGGTCAAATTTGGATTTCTACAGATAATACTAAAGAAATTGAAAGGTTATTCCAGATCTTATATCTTGCATAACTATATGTTGTTTACTCCTATCGAAAGAGTCAAATTGTTGCGTCAAATTTGAGAGCATTTTGGTACTATTTCGGTGGTGAAAGGTTCTTTTGTCTAAACATTTGAATTATTTTGTATGTACCTATGAAGAATTCTAGTGAAATACAAAATAGTTGATGCTTTGGTTTATTTCTTTCTCTATAAATGTGTGGATAATAATTGGGAGTCATTAATTTCTTAGGCCCTATCTCTCTCAACTCTGATTTTCTTATAGTTTTCCTCATAAATGATTTGAATTAATGAAGTTTGGAAGTTAATGCATGTTTTACTTGTTCAAATATTTACATTATTGTATTGTCTAAAGTTAAAAGATTTATGAAAACTATCAAGCCCATTATGTTTAACAACAATTGCACAACGAACCTTGAGTGAACCTAGTGAGTCAGGACCTGACATTCCCGAGCCTTGGGATAGCGAAGATTCTTTAACCAAAGAAATTTAGTGGTTGTTTCAAGAAAGATAGGTTTTGTTGTTTGAATTAAAAAAATTAGCTCCATGTTGTTTGTGTAATAGCCACGTTAACATATTTGGCACTAGAATGAGTGTCATGCTAAAATCTTGAACTTAAGCCAAAATGACATCCAAATTTCCAAGGTGTAGTGAATCGAATGGGGAAGTGTTGCATAACCTCAATACTCTTTTTATCCAAAAGGTTCTAGCTAGAAAACATTACCCTACAAATTTGTACAAATTTGGGTTAACTAACAAATATAAAATCCATGGAAATAGAGAACATGACGAGATTAATTGTATGGTTTTCTTGGTTAGGATGGACTTATGGATTAGGAGTATGATTTCTTTAACTAAGGTGTTCACATGAAAAAATTATGCATTTGACAAGGTTGAATTGGTTAAATCTAAAATAATTAAGGAAATTATTATTACCTTGGCTTGTCAATTAATTGATTGTGACAAAAATGCAGTTTTGAGTTCTTTCACTAGGCAAAAACCACAAATCGATGGATTTGCAAAATTACATCAAGCGCATAAAAATGATGTAATAAAACCTTCAAATACATAGGTAAGTGCGAAAGTTTCATAAGAAATATGGCATCTAGGGGAGAAATTTTATCCATTATACCAGAAGCTCTTGAGACAAAGAAGGGTTAGACTAATGATAAATTTTTGAAACATTTAAATAAAGAAGACTAGCAATTTATTGTTATAGGCAGTTAAGTGCAAGAAGTTGGGTCCATGAAGAGGGGAATTTTTGGCCAAAAAATATCAAAAGGAATGGGTACCCAGTTTTTAAAAAATGGGTACCTATTTAGGAATGGGATCCTTTGCCTTAGATCGAGATCTCGTTCCTAAACGGGTACCCATTCTAAAAGTAGAATAGGTACCCGTTTTAAAATGGGTACCCATTCTAAAATAGAATGAGAACCTACTTTCAAACGGGTACCCATTTTAAAGAAGGTAACTATATTAAAGTGGGTACCTGTTCTAAAAAAAAAAGAAATCTCAAGCCACTTTATCTTGGGTTTTAGGCTCAGGAAAGGTTTGGTAACCTGACCCTTAGTTGATGGATTTTTATAGAATTAATTTATGAAATTAAAACCCATTATAGATCACAATGTCTAGTTTTCAAATATGTAATTTTTTATGATTGAATTATGTTTTCTATTTTTTAATTAATTTATAAGCAGATTAGTCCAAAAACTTGAAATATCAGGATTTTTTATTTTTTAATAAATTTTAATCTGTTAATTCTTTTGTAAAGAAATATGTGACATCAATCTTTAGACAATTCTCTACAAAAGAAAATGATTATTTTGAGTCAAATCATGGTGTATGTACTCATTGGTTTTCAAAAATAATAATTAGGGGCGATAAAAATTAATTAAAAAATTATTAAAAAATATCCTCATCAATCTTCAGTTTGTTACACATATTTCCCTAAAAGAAATTATAAAAATAATTTTATTTAGGTTAAATTATGGTGTTTGTACACGTGTATGGTATGGTAAAAAAAAGTGACTTTTAAAAGTGGTTTTATACATGCCTATTAAAATTAACTTGTATCATCTGGGTATTAGAATAAGTTACATATTTGGAAACTAGACTCAAAATAATAAATTTCATATTAAAAACTTTTTAAAGATTAAATATGTAAGTGCTTCAACTTTTTAGTCCAACTGTGACAAATTCTGAAAAATTAGGGAAAACACTTCCACTTTTTGAGTTTTTTGTGGACCCAACTTATTGCATTAGCCCAGGTGGAGTATCAAATACTCTTTCATGTACAAACACAATATTGAACAAATTGAGATTAATTTTGTACTAATTCATACTTTGCAAAATGACATGAATGATGAAGTAATACTATCACAACATCCAATAAGAGCATTCAAAGATCGTTTGGCTAAAGATGTTCAAATTTCAAGATTGAAGCACATATCCAGCATATGAGGAAAAATGTTGCATCAAAAGGCTAGAATACACAATGATTATGATTAGAATGAGGAAATCCCTTAGGTTGTTTCTATCCATTTTGTTAAAGTAATTAGGAAATATGCATTCAATTACACACAAATGCACTTTAAAAATAGAAAATTGACGTGTATTTAGAAGGCTAACCAAGATCAAATAAACGAAAAAATATGCATAAGAAAATTCAATGACAAATCTGCTAAATTTTCATAACCAAAAGTGTAGTGGAATTAGTCTTTGATGAAGAAACACTTCTATTCATGTTTGAGTTATGCCATAATTAGAAGCTTTTGTTGTAATATACTTAGTGCTAGGTTTAGTGCTAGTTTAGAGTGAGTTTTGTTTAATAAGTTTGTAAATATTAGGGTTAGGGTAGGTAGAATTGGTGTGTTCCTCGCTTAGGTCTGAATCTTCCATTTCAAAAGGTTTAAAATTACACACTTGCATAATCAAAATCTCAAAAACCACATACTTAAACTCAAAATTTAAAACAATTACACCATATTGATAGAATCTAAAAGAACAAGATTAAACACTCCAAAACTTATCATTAAGTGTATTCACAAATATTTTTAATACATTAGTGATAATACAAAATTTATGCATAAGCTTCAAAATTTCACAAAACAAGGAGCCAGAATCCACCATAGCACACAACTAGTCCATCTATCATGCTTCATCAAGCAGGAGTAGGCACCCCAGGTGTGCACTATGTTGGTGTTTGTCAAGGGTTACACTAAGCAGATTACCAACCAAGGGAAGCAAGGGAACCACCGTTGTGTTGTTAAGATAACAAGGAATATCCCTCGTAGCTGGGATGCCAACTACGACCAAGGCAGATTGCCTCCTCGGGCTAGTTAGACAAATGGGGGTATCCATAAGGCTAAGTAAAGTTAGTGGTATATTTCATTAAGTGCATGCTACCTAAATTTATAGAGCTAAAAAATAGGGCAGGGGTGGTACTTCTGCACTTAATGCAAGATTGTTTAAAATATAAGAGTGAATTCCAAGGTGACATTAATATCTCTTTCCAAAGAAATAAATGATAATTGATTTAAATTTTACTTTAATTCTATGCAAAATTAAGTATGAAGCGTGTGTGTAAAAGTAAATTCATGTACTAGGAACTACACCACCCTGATCTAAATTCCTTAGTTGAGATGAAGTGATGTCAGGTAAGGATACAAGTGTGAATCTCAGGATCATGCTCAAATAAATACAATGGAAAGTACATATGATCTCACAAGGTTTAAGGCATCATAGTAAAGGTTTGGGAGGAAAAATAATAATTAAGAAAGATCTTACTGGGTTGGGAATTGGCTTATACAAAAGACAGAGGTATTATAATGATTTTACAAGCCATTAATTAAAAAATGGAATTAGTCGTCGATTTATAGCCCAAGATCTTTCTAAGTGAATTGATTTCAGTCCATGCAAAAGGGAAAACCACTTAGTAAGGTGGTGATCAACGAAATTAAATTTTAAAATGATGGGAATCTAGTTATATGGTAAGCTCAGAGTTATAATTATTTTCCAAGATTTCTTGGCATGTTTATTCTGAAACTTAGTATAGTCTTTATAAAGTTTTGTGAAGAATTGCATATTTCAAGAATTAAGAAATTCTTTGGGAATTAATGGAAAAATGACAGATCTTTGTATTAAGTGGAAAACAAAAAGGTTTTCCTTCACTACCACTATGATTCCCAGCCTAAATAGCAAGCTTCAATGCCAAAAAAATGAGCAAAAGAGTTTACAAAGAAATATCAAAAAGAAAATGAAAGAAAAAATGAATACCAAAAGAGAAATAAACTCTTTTAAGTGATCCAAATATCTCTATTGGGGCTATAGACACCTGACTAGTAGTAGAGAAATGTTTGGAGGAAATCATAGAGATATAACCTTGTTGGGGTTATGGATGTTTGACTAGCAGCAAGACAATATCCAAGGTTGTCTTAGAAGGTTAAACTAAAATATGTAGCTTGAAGCAAATACCCTAGATTTTCTCCATTAATCTTCAAAGAAGGGAAATCAATCAAAGCACATACTCATATTCTTTGGGAAATTTATAATTCTTATTCTAATAGTGGAATTAACTTGGTGAATTATCCTAAGAAATATTTAAACGTTTTCATTTAATGTGTTTTGATTCTAGATTAAGACTGGAAGGGTCTGTACCCATTACAAAATAGCCATAGAGGAAAACGAGGGGCACACAAGAAGTGAAGCACCCAACATACTAGAGAAAAAAATTAAACTTAAATAGTTCGACCAGCAAAAATAAACAAAAACAACACACAGACCAAAGACCAGCACGGGACCAAAAAACACCTATAGGTCTCCCAACAACTTGAGACCACTGATAGCCTTCTACTCCTAAGCTAGGAAGTGGATCTTCACCTGAAAAGATATGGGGCATTTCTAAATAGCATGTGTATCCACCATCGCGTCCAAAGTCGAGTTGTCCACCACCTTACCTTTCTTTTGTGTGTGACAATCATCGTAGCATTCCTCAGCCACCCATTTGCCATGGCGTTTCCTTATCCCTTGTTGAAAGATTTGGATGGTGAGAGCAGTGTTTTTCTCAGTCGCCTTGCTATAATTAGTAATAACCTAGATGCATTGCATGGTTTTTTCTTGGTCCCTATGAATAGCATCAATCTCCATTTGTAAATAATTTTTATCCTCCTCTATGCCCACAAGAGCTCTTAACTCTTCCAACTCCTTATCCCAATTGTCCCAACACTCAAACAACTTAGCCAGGGAGGCTATCATATCCCAATGACCACTATCCTACACCTCCCCTAGCCACGGGACCTGTTACTGCAACACGTTGTTTTCCAAAATTTGGATTCTCTCTTTGGCAGTAACAAGCTAACCCAAGATCCACTTGAGGATGTCATTTTGGACATTAACTGTCCCCAAAATTTCATTGATTTTATTGCAAAGGGGGTCACCGAAGGCACGATTACCAAAACCCACCCTCTATTCAACATGAATCCCCTCCAAGTTAATGTAGAAATTAGGGGAATTTTGAAGGTTAGGGTTAATGACAGAGGGGTGTTGGGGACATCAAAAACCTCTATATGAATATGGGAGTGCATGGGAGAATTGAAAGGGGAAGGATTCCATGACACATCATTCAATTATCCAAATTATCAGATCCAAAAGTAGAAATAGGAGTAGGCATTGATAGGGGAACACATTTAATGGGTTTGGGAGGGGTTTCCTCATTATCAGGGGTTTTAAAATGGGCTCGAGAAATACGACGAGTAGTGGATGGGGTTTCATCTAGGGTGATGGAGAGATTGGGGTCTGCAAGGGGTTCAATGAGGTCATGATTGACCAAGGTGTCCTTTTTAATGTGTTATTTGGTTTCTATTGTTTTAAATTTATTTTAGTGGTTGCTAGTTGTTGTGTGGTCACATAAAATGCCTCAGGTTACCTTTGGAACATCATAGCATGGGGAGCCAAATTTTAAAAATATACCTACTCGATGATGTGAAAGTGTAAAGTTAGAGAAATTGGTGTAAAACCCATAAATCAAAACCCAAAACTTGAGAAAGCTAAAATAGTATCATTTTTAAAGGAAAACTCATGGCTAAGTGGAGTGTTTTGGAAGAGATTGATAGTACTCATTTCAAGTAGTTAGATCTCATAGGACAAGATGTCAGGGCACCACTTAAGTAGGCATAAATAAAGGGTAATTACCGAAAGTAGGCACTCTTCTTGGCGGTTACCATCATACCGCAGGCGGTGAGTTTGCTCACCACGGTACTCTGGTGAGGCCGCCTGCATTCTTCCTGGTGGTTACCGTCTACCGTGAGCGATGAGTTCACTCACCGCAGTGGCCGCAGTGAGACCGTTGGTAGTCTGCCAGGCGGTCACCGCCCTACCACGGGGTGGCCTGGCGGCCCCCATGGTAACGTGGTGAGACCACCTACAGTCTTCCTAACGGTTACTGCTAAACTGCAGTAAGGTTGGATGGGCTCGGCGGTGGCACAGGGCGGATAGAGACGGAGCTCAGGTGAGTTCACCGCCACACTGCGAGGCAACTTTGTGAGCTTGATGGTAGTGCGAGGATGTCTGGGTGAGCTCAAGTGAGTTCACTGCAATACTGCGGTTGAGTAGGATGAGCTCGACAGTAGCGCAGGGATGTCTGGGTGAGCTCAGGTGAGTTCACCGCAATACCGCAGCTGGGTAGGATGAGCTCGATGGTAGCACGGGGATGTCTAGGTGAGCTCGGATGAGTTCACTACAATACCGCGGCCGGGTAGGATGAGCTCAGTGGTAGCACAGGGTGACTAGAGGGTGAGCTCAGGTGAGCTCACCGCCACACCATGACGATCTGAAGATTGATCGGCGGTAACGTGGGAAGGCCGAGGTCGGCACAAGTGTGCTTGCTACCATACCACGGAGGGTGACTGATCTCGGTGCGGTGATATGGTGATGGGTAGAGCGAGCTCGAAGCTCGGTTGATCGAGCCTGTTTGAGCTAGACCAAAGTCAATAACGATAGGCGAATATAAAACCGACACATTACTCTGTATCAAGTGGTTGATTGGCTAGAAGCCAAACCAGTTAATGGCAATTATTGCAGGCTGAGTTTTAGCTAGAGACAGGACTCGATTTAGGCAAGGCATTGAATGCCTGGGTGGCCCGACGCAAGAAGATCTATTAGTGAAGATTACGTGGCATGATTGGATGATCGTGTGCATGAACCTGATGTCTATGATTGGCTTGTGACATTGAATGAAATTGTAAGACTCAACAGCTGAGTACAATGTACATTTTGTTATGTAACCCAAAGGTGATTGTATGCTAAATAACATTGGAACAGTGAGTGAATTTTGGAGAGGTTGCAGGTGTGAGTTGACCAGAGAGTGATGACTGAAGAATTTTGTATATAATATTTTTTATTGTTGTAATATAAAATTGTCTTTGCTTGGTGTGGTGAGTTTTTTATTTGAAAAGGTTTTCCCAAGTAAATACTTGTGTCAATCTGTGAATGCTTATTTTTGTTATCTCTTTTATGTTGTATGTATTCATATCAGTAGTTGTAAGAAGCTATAGAACTCATTTTTTATCTTCTCCCTTGTTGTATTATTTTTAAGGGAAGGTATTCCACACTATTGTCTTTCCCTTCAAGTGGTATCAGAGCCTGGCCAATTGTGTTATCCTTGTTTGAAAGGTCAGTTTTTTGTGCTAATACTATTTTAGTGGGAGTCTTGCATTGTTATAACTTGTTTCTATTTGAGATGGCGAGTACATCAGGTAGAGTAGAGATTGAAAGATTCAATGGAAACAACTTTGAATTATGGAAACTCAAAATGGAAGACTTGCTGGTGGATAGAGACCTTTGGTTAGCAGTGTATGGAACTATGCCACAAGGTATGATGCAAGGGGATTGGGACCTTGCTGATAGAAAAGAAAGAGGTCTGATAAGAGAGATTCTGGTTGATTTTTTACTCCTGAACGTCCATGAGGAGACGTCCGCAACTTCATTATGGAGGAAGCTTGGTGATATTTATCAAGGAAAGTCTCTAGTAAATAAGATATTTGTGAGGAAGAAGTTGTACTCCTTGAAGATGGAAGAAGGTGCATCTGTTACAGACCATCTGAACTCATTTAACATGAGTGTTACTCAGCTGGCATCTATAGGTGTAAAGACTGAGGAGGAGGATCGTTGCATGCTCCTGTTGTGTTCGTTACCTGACAGTTGGGATCATCTGGTGATGGCTATTGGAAGCATGACCACTGCATTCAAGATGAATGATGTGGTTGCTTTGCTTCTATCTGAAGAAATGCGAAAGAAGTATTCTGAGATGGCCAAAGAAGATCTTGTTGTTTAAGGTAGACCAAAGGAGAAAGGCAAGAAGAAGGACAAGAAGTCAAAATCCAAATCTGCAGGGAGATCAAAGTCTCCTGGTAAAAATTTCAAGGTGAGATGCTGGAACTATGGGCAGCCTGGTCATATCCAAAAGGATTGTAAGGAGAAGAAGAAGAAGAATGCTTCAGATAATGATTCTTCTCAAAGTGATGCAAACACCTTCATTGCAGCAATCTTGACAACTCAGGCACTAGATGATGTCTGGCTGGTTGACTCAGGTGCATCCTTTCACATGACATCCGATAGAGAATTGTTCTCTAAGTATGAGAAGTATTATGGTGGAAAGGTGTACCTGGAAAGTGATTCAGTGCTGGAGATTGTTGGCAGAGGAAGAGTCAAAATTTAGTTTCCTGACGGAAGGGTCAAAGGAATTGGTGGTGTATTGCACATACCAGGTCCAGCTCGTAATCTTCTTTCTATCAGTAAGTTAAATGATGCTGGTGCAGAAGTTTCTTTCTCAAGTAAAGGATGTAAAATGGCTAGAGGTGCAATGGTGTTGGCTAAGGGTGTTCATGCTGGCACTCTGTACAAGCTGGATGCATGCCCTATTTAATGTAATAGTGCCTCTATAATGTCAATCAATATATAGAGGAAGATGAACACACTTCTCTGGCTGCAAATGCTTTGGAGGTAAAACTCCCAGCAGAGAAGAATATGATGTGGCATCATATACTAGGTCACATTGGTGAGAAAGGTTTAAAAACTTTGAAGAATAAAAATCTTGTAGCATGGTTTGATGATTGTAACCTTGAGTTCGATTTCTACGAACACTGTATTTATGGCAAACAACACCGTGTTTCATTTTACTCAATTCCTCATAAATATTTTGGTATATTGGATTATGTTCATTCTAATGTGTTTGGTCTAGTTAATGTTCCTTTGTTATTCAATTCTAGATATTATGTTTCTTTTATTGATGACTGTTCGAGAAGGGCATTTGTATACTTTCTTAAAAGTAAATCAGAAGTGTTCAGTTGGTTTAAAAAATTTAAAACTTTGGTAGAGAATCAGACTGGAAGGAAAACTAAATGTTTGAGGATAGACAATGGTGGTGAGTTTTGTTCTGCAGATATTGAAAGGTATTGCACAGATCATGGAATTAAAAGGCATAAAACAACACCTTATACTCCATAGCAGAATGGAGTTGCTAAAAGGTATAACAGGACGCTAATGGAAAAGGTGAGGAGTATGCTGAGCGATGTTGGTCTAGAGCAACAGTTATGTGCTGAGGCTGTGGCTACAACATGTTATCTGATAAATCATTCTCTTTTCTCTTCTTTTGTTGATAAGAAACCTTTGGAGGCATGATTTGGTAAGAACCCCTCTCTCAGACACGTTCGTGTCTTTGGTTGTGAGGCATATGTTTATGTGCCAAATGAGAAAAGATCAAAGTTGGATAACAAGGTTGTTAAATGTATTCTCATCGGCTATGGATTTGGTGTGAAGGGATACAAGCTTTGGAACCCTATTATTGAGAAGGTTTTGTACAACAGAAGAATGATTTTTTGTGAGCTGAAACCTTTAGTAAGTGATCAACAACTTGAGACTAATCAGAGAGACAAGAAGAATGATGTAGTTGAGATTCCTCAAACTCCAAAAAAGGAAGAAATGCATGGTGTACTTGAGACTGAGGAGAGTTTAAGTAGCTCTGAGAGTTCTGATGATGAAGAACCACAACCTCAACTAGTAAGAAGGTCTACATGAGAAAAATGACAGCCTGAAAGGTATGGTTTCTCAATGTTAGATTTGAATTGTGCCTATGCCTTAATTACTAGCACTGATGAGCCTAGGTCTGTAAAAGAAGCAATCAACATGTATGATTCAAATTCTTGGCTAGAAGCCATGAATGAAGAAATGGATTCATTGAAGAAAAATGAAACCTGGTGTTGGGTCTCGAAAACGCAGGTTTGAACCACGAGAGGTTGTCAAGCTCTCACAACGCTTTTGGCCAGCTAAAATGGCTAACCAATATAGTTGAACCTTCTGCTCTTAAGGCTCTGCTAGACCAAGGTGGGTGTACCTAATGAATGATGCAAATTTAAAAGCATTTCCTAGTTGATCAATCTATCCACAATGGCAAAGGGTAGTGGACAGATGAAAAACCACTACAACTAATCCTACTCCTACTGTATAAATGAAAGGATTTTTGAATGAACTGTTTGATATAAATTTGTATCTTTGGGTTGAGGCAGATCAGTGCCTTCTATCCACATGGGCAATGGAATCAAAAATAATGAATTATGTGTGTTTCCTTCTCTGGTTTAATTCAAGTTGTTAGGAACTTTAAGAAATGAAGTTCTAATGACTGGCATATGACTTCATTAATTCATGACTAGCATAAATAAGGTTGGAATGTTTTCTTACCAAATTCTACTTCAATAATCCAAAAAAAAATCCTAAATCATTGTGACTTACTTGAAGGAATTTAATTCTAACTTGCAAACACCAGCAAATAAAAATCACACAGAGTGGAGAAATACACCTTGATAAATGAAACATATGCTTGATATACTGATTTAAATGATTAGAGGACTTCAAGTTGGAGACAATTAGATAAGACATATATATAATTATATCACAACAACTAAACACATAATGGATTTCACCAATTCAAAATAATATGTCCATTCATTTGCTTCAAAAAGGGTCTGTCATTATTTACATTCCCAGTCCCTTCTCGGAAAAAAACTAACTCCTACAGTCTAACTACCACTTACTATCTCTCTCCTCCCCCCTTCTTTCTGATTTTTCAATACATTTTATACAGTAAATCTCAAACTTCACAAATCTTCAATTGACTGGTAAAACCGTTTAAATTCCTTAACAACAATTAAAATATTTAATTGTGTTGCCTTATCGGCAAATTAAATATTTTTTACATAGTTATGAGTTTGATTTTGTTTTAATACCTTACCAGCTTTCAATATTTCGCTTTATACCTTGACCGGTCTTCATATTTATTTCCCTGTGGCCTTTATCATTTTACCACCTTGACTTTGACTGGTGCCACCACTATCTACTGCGTTACCGTGGTCTCTATTCTGCCCTGTCATGGTATAGCAGTTGGCATTTACTGTCTCCACTGGTCAGCGTTGACTCTCCACTGTATCACCGTGGTCATCGTGATAACCACTAGCAGTACCATGGTGGCATCTTAGACCGTCACCTCCGCTACTATCCACCATCTACCATGACCACCGTGGTCTATGTTCAGACCATGCACGGTATAGCGGTAACCACTTCACTTGCTTCCTCGCCACCTATTGTTGCCTCACCGTTTATCTCACCTCCACCGTGATACCACGGTCAATGAATTGACCATGCACAGTGTGGCGGTAAGACTTTTTATGCTTGCACCTTTAGCTGCTACCGCCATACCGCAGGCCCTTTGTGGGAGGCCGCGATAAAGCGGTGAGTTGGATTTTAATAAATACTAAGTCAGAGGTATATGGTGCAGGGTATATATGGATGGAAACATATTTTTAAAGGAAGGATAGTGAAATATGAATATAAATGAATAAAATTTCGTAGCGTAATGATAGAAAATTTAGATTCAAATAGGAAAACCTTAGGATTTTTCATGGAATTTTTTAGTTCTAACACCTGGGATTTGGTACCTTTGCCAAAAGGGAAAAAGCATGTTGGTTGTAAGTGGGTATTCAAAAAGAAGATTGGTCTTGATGGTAGTGTTGAGAAGTATAAGGCAAGATTGGTTGCAAAGAGATTCTCCTAGATTGAGGGAATTGACTATGGAGAGATTTTTTCCCCTATAGCAAAGCTGACATCCATCTAATTTCTGCTATCATTGGCACCGGGGTATGACTTAGAGATTGAGCAGATGGATGTGAAGACAACGTTTCTCCATGGTGAGCTAGAAGAAGAAATTTATATGTCCCAGCCTGAGTATTTTGTTGAAAAAGGTAAACAAAATCTGGTCTGTAAGTTAAAGAAATCTCTGTATGGTTTGAAGCAATCTCCTAGAATGTGGTACCAAAAATTTGACACGTTTGTGTTATCTATGGGATTTGTGAGATCAAAATCTGATCATTGTGTTTATTATAAATCTGAAAATGATAGTGTGCTTGTTATTACCCTGTACGTGGATGATATGTTATTCATAGGAAATAGCAATACTATAATTTTTGATCTTAAATCTCAGTTGTCTGCAAAGTTCAAAATGAAAGATCCTTGTGCAGCAAGGTATATTCTAGGAATGGAGATAACGAAGGACAGAACAAGTAGAAAGATTTGGGTAAGTCAGAGTAAGTATGTCAATACTGTTTTGGAGAGATTTGGTATGAATGAATGCAAGCAGTTAGTTATTCCAGTTATGTAGGGAACGAAACTATCTATTGAAGACTGTCAAAAGTCTTCTACTAAGATGGAGGACATGACCAGGGTGCCTTATGCAAGTTTTGTTGGCAGTTTAATGTATGTGATGGTCTGTACTAGACCAGACATTGACCAAGCAGTGGGAGTTATCAATCGGTATATGGAAAATCTAGGAAGATCACATTGGGATGTTATAAAGAGAGTGTTCAGATATTTGAAGGGCACTTCAGACTATGCTCTATGTTACCCTGGCAGTTTGGTTGCATCACAAAGAACACTCAACATTCAGGGATATGTTGATTTTGATTGGGCAGGGGACATTGATAGTAGGAGATCCACCAGTAGATACACATTCATATTAAATGGTGGAGAAGTCAGTTGGATGAGCAAGCGACAAGCTGTTGTTGCTCTATCCACTATAGAGGTAGAGTACATGGCAGCAACTCACGCTTGCAAGGAAGCAATTTGGCTAAGTAGATTGTGTTCAGATATTGGTTTTAATGCAAGGCATATTACAATCTGTTGTGATAGTCAAAGTGCCATTTATTTGGCAAAGAACCCGACTTTCCATGCCAAGACAAAGCACATTGATGTGCAGTATCACTTTTTGAGGGACATGGTTGAAGATAGAAAGGTTTGTCTTGAAAAGGTCGACACTTTGAAGAATGTTGCAGATGCATTAACAAAGCTGGTGAGCACATACAAGTTCAAATGGTGCACAAAATCTATAGGCCTTGGGGCTTATGACCGTCAGTAATTTTTGAAGTCAAGAGGAAGCTAGGAATCTGTTAGAACCCAAAATTTCCCGTAAAATTTTGAGGTTTTTCTCCATTTTAATCCCATCATTTGCCTATATTTCTCATAAAAGGTTCATTTTTCCCATCCATAGTACTTTACCGCCATCCAAAAATAAAAAAATTGACTTGTGTTATACCGCTAGCTTAATATTTTTGAAATTCCTATCCTTTTTCTTCATACCACTTTACTATGGACAGTTATCAACTGGCTCGTAGTTGTGTGGTGCAGGGAAAGCCTGGCGGTGAGATAATCGACGCGGCAGGAGCTAGGAGGCGGTCAGAGGGTTTACTGTGGTACTGTGCATGATTCTAAGGTAGACTGCAGTGAGTGTAGTGGTCAAGAGGGTGTGGCAGAGTTAGCTACCGCGGTACCGCTGGTGATCAGGCCAGTGACCACGATAGCATGGTAAACAACTTGTGAACAATGGTGAGGTAGCAGAGAATAGTTACCATGATACTACAGACGGTCACCATGAAGACTGCGCTAGCACAATGAAATAGAGGTGGTGGTTAGCGAAGTCTAACCGCGATACCACAAGTGGTTAGCAGGCAGACCATGGTGGAGTGATAGCGGTGAGAGATGACGGTTAATGCCAGTACCATGATACTGCCAATGGTCAAGTCAGAGACCATAGTAATGCGGTCATAGATAAGTCAAAGTGGCAAAGGAAGCAGTAAGTGTCGGGTTAGGAGACGAGAGTGATAGGTAGCATTAAAAATAAGTACCACCATACCACTGATAGTTAGAAAGAAGACCGAGGTAGCGAGGTGACGGTTAGTAAACTATTTTCGCGGAACCGTAGGGAGTCAATGAAGACCGTGGTAAGGCGGTAAAGATAGTAAAAGCTACAGTAATTGCCGATGGTTTGGTTATATGAAAAATCAAAGCGAAGCTTATGCAAGAAATATTTAAATTTCTGATTAGGCAACTTATTTAAATATTTTTTCATTTCTATCAGAATGTGAAATGGTTGTGGCGGGTAAAATGAAGAATCGTGATTTTTGAAGTTTAATGTATAAGTATTGGCAGAAAACCAGTGACGAGATTCGGTTAGAGAGGGCAATGAGAGACTTTTCTCAGAAAAGAAACTGGGAATGAACTAACGTAAAAAACCTTCTGGAAACAGTGCAATGGACATGATTTTCTCTGACAGAATTCCTTTCTGATTATTTCGTTGTTGTGATCTCATAACTAATGTTTTTGTTTGGTTCTCTCCAATTTGAAATATTTTGATCATTTGAGTCCAAATATCTAGTATGTTTTGATTCCTCAGAGTGTATTTGTTCACTTTGTGTGATTTTATTTACTGGTGTCTACAAGGCAGAATTAAAATTCCTTTGAGTAAGTCACTGTGTTTGTGAGATTTCCTTTGGATTATTAAAGGAGAGTAGGGTAAGGAAGTATTTCAACACCATTTATGCCAGTCATAAATTCATGAAGTCACATGCCAGTCATTAGAGCTTCATCCCTTAAAGTTTCTAACAATGTGAATTATATTAGAAAGGAAGATATGTATGTAATTAGTAGTATATTTGACTCCATTGCCCAATAGATAGAAGGCATTGATCTATCATATCCCAAAGGATTGAATTCATTATAAACAATATATTCAAAACCTTTCATTTTTGTAGTAGGAATAGTTATAGTATCTTTTGGTCTATCCATTCCCAATTTCCATTTTGGGTAGACTATTTAGCAAGAAATTCAATTCAAATCTTCATGTTTCATATAGGTTCACCCACCTAGGTCTAGTAGAACCTAAAAAGTAGAAGGTTTAATAGAGTAATTGGCCTTGTATGTTGTCCAAAAATGTTGTAAGGGCCTGGCAAATTCTTATGGTTAAAACCTACATTTTTTAGTACTGACAGTTTGGCGACTCTACTAGAGATTGTAATCTCAAATAAGCCTTTGTCATAGAGTAAATATTTTGTAGAAGACTCCACTGGGAACAAAGAATTGCATATTTTCTCACTTTTGGAAAGTGAGTGGCGACTCTAAATGAACAAGTGCATTGAAACTAATAAAGTGAAGTATATATCTGAAAGGAATATTCCTAGAGCTCAGACCATCACAATTGCTCCCAAAATGCAAGGAAGAAGGTATTTATACAAAGATGGTGATGGTCCTCATGGAAAAAATAAGTGGATAGAGAAGAATGATAAAGGTAAGAAGGTGACGGATGACACAAGACCATCAAACAAAAATAAAACATCAAAGGCATCATTGGAGACACACAATTCATATGATACACTAGCAAATGAAGATAGCCCTTCCAGGGAACCTTGTACTCCTGAGGAATAAAGGAATCCCTTTTATAATCCAGACCCTAAGAAAGTTAAGGATTTCATTGCTGAATGTGAAGCTGAAAGAGAAAGAAGACAACATGAGTATGATCAGAAAATGGCATTTCTTGAAGAGAATCAGGATGGACTTGGCTATGAAGTAGCCTCTGAGGAGAACTATGAACATATGGCTCAAGATGAAATAAATGCAAGAATAGAATATGAGAGACAAGAAGTGGAGAAAACAAGAATAGAATATGAGCAGAGGCTCCAAGCAATCAAAGAACTTGAAGAGTTGAAATTAAGGAAAGCTCAGATCAATACTCAAATGGCTAATTTTAAAAAATATGTGCCACCTCATAGACAAGGGAACAATAATGTAGGCCCATCAAATGCCCTACAGGCCAACCAAAATCAGCCAAGAAATCAAGGTAGGTATCAAAATGTCCCACCACAAAATCAAGGCGTTCAGCCACCTCCTCATCAGCAACATGTACCCCCACAAGGTCAGCAATATGTGGCAAATAATAATCCATTGTACCAGCATCAGTATTACCAAAATCCACCTCCATAATATGCAACCATGATCAGGCAGTTTGACTTGGCTGGATTTCAAATATGTCCTTATCCTATGGACGATAGTTGGAGAATTCTTGTTCCAAAATTCACAAGAAATAATGCAGTTGCAGCTGACGAACATTTAAGGAGTTTTAATGCTTTTTTGCAAGATTTGGATATGCAGTATGAAGATGTGCAGATGAGGTTGTTTATGATGTCATTAATTGAAGATGCCAGAGATTGGTTCAATAGTTTGCCAACAGCTTCTATTAATTCTATCCATGTGTTTTATGAACAATTTTTTGAGCAGTACGGGAATCAATATGCACCAGAATTTGCATTGCATGAATTGGTGACTATTCAAAAGCAACAAAACGAGTCATCTTATGATTTCAACCAGAGGTTTTCTAAGTTGAATAATAAGATACCTCCTGGATCTAAATTAGTTGACCCTACTGCATTAAGCATTTATTTAAAAGCTTTTGATCCTAAGATAGGATATGAGCTTAGGAACAAAGGTCCTAGAAATTTGGTTGAAGCTCAAAGGATAGTGCTTACCATCGAAAATAACAGGAAGGTTGCAGTGATGATGGCCAAGAGGGATAATCCTAGGGTTCCCCAATATGCTCCTCCAATAAAACAAGAAAGAACATATAGGAATGAAAGGCCAAGACTACATGACATGCCTTATAATACAAATTGGAGAAATGGAAAGCTAATGATGGATAATAGGCCAAGAAATAAAGAGACGCTTGATCATTTGAAGAAGAGAGGGACATACATGGTAGATAATAATCCTTGGTGTTTAGTATGTGACATTCCACATTCTTCAAAACATTGTGTTGTAGCTCAGTTAGTGTCAGGAAAAGACATGGCAAAAAATAATACTGAAGAAGACAATAACATTTATTTGAATTCTCATATTCTTCACTCGGCAGAGTAGGGATATTCATCTTCATAAGAGGGAGGATATGAATATGATGTTGATTATCAAAAATATAATGTTCACATGGCAGAACAACAATTTTTTTCTGATTATGAAGAAAGTGATGATGAGCAAGCTCCTCCTACCACATCATATCAACCTAATAGGGAAATACGAGGATACCAACTAATGAAGAAATTAGAAGGTTGACTATTGCAGCAGTTGAGTTGGCTAAAAGAAAGTATCGGTTGAGGAATAGAACAATAAATTAGAATGAAGGTGTTCCAAGAGGAATACTCTTGAAAGATAAAAAGATGTCCCATGAAATATCAAAACAAATAAATGATGAGCGCCCTGATAAAAAAGAACAGAAGTATGTCCCCAAAGAGGAAAATAAAGAATTCCCCAAAGACAAACAAAATATAGATCAAACATCAAAAAGGGAGAAAGAGGAGAGCAAAGGTGAACGAATGGCGCAAAAGAAGGTGATAAGAGCTGAAGGTGCATCTTTTGATTGTGTGCAAGCTTTATCCCAGGTAAAAATATCTGTCCCATTACTTGAGATGATGAATATTAAAGAGTATAGGGAAAGTTCTATTCAATTAATGTCTAGTGGGAGGAGTCAAGTTGTAAATTTTGAACAAAATGAGAGTACTGCAATTGTTGATAAGAAAGGAAAGATAAAAGTTTCAGAAATTGGCCTAAATGATGCATTGATGAATACACCACAAATTGATCCATTTTTTACTACCCTACTCATAAATGGTAAATTGGTAAGAAATTGCATGATAGATTCAGGCGCTTCTATGAATATTATGTCAGTAGGGGTAATGAAACAGCTTGGTATGTGGATAGATATTGAGGGTGGTAAGTGTTATGCCATGGATAGTAGGCATGTGCCTGTTGTGGGGATTATGAAAGATGTAGAAGTAAAATTAGTAGCCTATCCACAAGAAACTTATAATATTGATATAACTGTGATTGATACACCTCCTCAGTTTGGAATGCTTTTGTCAAGATAGTGGACTGAAACAGCTGGAGGTAATGTGCAATTTGATTTATCATATGCCACCATACCAGTTAATGGTGAAGAGGTAAAACTATATAGAGAACCAAGGGTGAATCAGATTGTTGAGTGTGTTCCTTAAGAACAACTTAATTGCTTCTATGATGTAGATTTAGGGAGTTTCGGAGTAGAATCATCTCAACCAGAACTAGTGAATACTGACCCAATTGATAAGCTTGTCTCTAGAAATCAACAGGATGTGTGGAAAATGTATTTTGATGGGGCATGCAGTCAGGAAGGTAATGGAGTTGGGGTAGTTTTCATATCACCAGAAGGTACAACATTTAAATATTCATTTTTTT
Organism: Sequoiadendron giganteum; assembly: GCA_007115665.2. Lineage (NCBI taxonomy): Eukaryota > Viridiplantae > Streptophyta > Pinopsida > Cupressales > Cupressaceae > Sequoiadendron > Sequoiadendron giganteum. Next base: position 7,297,801 of record CM021109.1, read on the forward strand.
TGGCTTTTGAATGTACAAATAATGTGGTTGAGTATGAAGCCTTGTTGATTGGTTTGAACATGGCTGTCAAACATAAGATTAAGTTGTTGCCTGTCTTGGGAGATTCTGAGTTAGTTGTGTCACAAGTTAGATCAAGGTATGCTGCAAAGAATAAGAGGCTGAAACAATATAGAAACACTGTGTGGGATATAGTAGAACTATTTGATGCATTTTCAATTGATTGGACAGATAGATCTAAAATTTTGATGGCTGATTTCTTGGCTAATGTAGCCTTGAAGGAAGATGATATTACTTTGGAAGGAGTGTCTCAAGTTGAATTTATAACAAGACCAGCAGTCCCTAACAACATATATAGTTGACAAGTTTTTGATGATGATACTAACCTTTTGAAATTTCTTCATTGCATAGATCAGTATGAGGCACAAGAGATAGATTTCAATGCTTTTATCAAAGAGGTGGATGGGAGACAAATTGTATTTGGGAAGGAAATTTTGCAGCTTAAAACTAACAAGCTTCCCAAAGGGCTTGTGGCATTGGAGAGAGTGTATTATGGAAGTGATCATTCTCTTATGAAGCAGACACCTGTTAAAAGAGAAGATACTGAAGAAAATAAATCTGGGAACTGAATTAGGGCCAAAAAGGGTTTATATTGGGAAAAAAATAAGCCCAACCATCAGAAGAATTTTGGTTACATTATTGATAAAATACAAGCATGTGTTTGCTTGGTCTTATGAGGATTTGAAGGCATATAGAGAAGATCTTTTTCAGCATGAGATTCCACTTAAGCCGGACACAAAGCCATTCAGATAGAAGTAGAGGCCTATCAACCCAACTCTGGAACCTAAGATGCAAGAGGAGCTAGTAAATCTTAGAGATGGAGGTATAATAAAACCTATTAGGCATTCAACATGGGTCTCAAATTTGGTTCTGGTCAGGAAGAAAAATGGGGACATAAGATTGTGTGTTGACTTTAGAAATTTGAAAGTTGCTTCCCTAAAAGATAATTATCCTCTTCCAAACATGGAGGCAATATTGCACAAAGTAATAGGGCGTGAGCTATTGTCAATGATGGATGGATTTTCTGGATATAACGAGGTCAAAGTCAGATAATCTGAGCAATTCAAGACAACATTCACTACACCATGGGGAGCCTTTGTCTATACAAGATTGCCATTTGGTCTCACAAATGCAGGAGCTACTTTTCAAAGGGCCATGGATGTGGCATTTGTAGATCTGATCAATGCTATAATGGTGGTATATCAAGAAGACCTCACTGCTTATTCCAAAAGGGCAGAGAATCATGTTGGTGACTTGGAGAAGGTCTTCATCAAAGCTTTGGAATATGGTATAAGTATTAATCCTAAAAAATGTCATTTTTTTGTCATAGAAGGTAGACTTTTGGGGCATATTGTGTCAAAAGATGGGATTGGGATAGATCCTGAAAGGGTAGATGCCATAGATAAAATTCCCATTCCCAAAACTGTCAAAGCAATCCAATCATTTTTTGGCCAAATTAATTTTGTTAGGAGGTTTGTGTCCAATTTTGCTGAGATTGTTAAACCTATATCTAAGATGTTGAAAAAAGGAGAAAAATTGAATTGGAATGCTGAAGCTATGGATGCCTTCATATCTATAAAAAGAGCTATCAAAGAAGCCCCTATCATAAAGTCCCTTGATTTTACTAAGCCATTTCATATTTTTTCTTTTGCTTCATTCCATACCATAGTTGTTGTCATGTTACAAAAAGAATGATGAAGGTCATGAGCAGCCTGTTTCTTTTTTCAGTAAATCTTTGCAGGGGTCATAATTGAAGTATGATATTATGGAAAAATAGGCTTATGCACTAGTTAAAGCAACAAAGGATTTCAGACCTTACCTTGTTGGAGCTGAGGTAATTGCTTATGTCCTACATGGAGCTGTGAAGGATATCCTGGTGCAGACAGAAATGACAGGGAAGAGGTGTAGATGGATTAATAAAATTCAAGAAATCAACATGGAGATTTAGATTACCAACTTGGAAAGAGGACAGGGTCTGGCTAGGATGATGGTAGAAATGAATATTGAAGCAAACCAAATCTATAATTTAGAAGGTAAGGAAGAAGTTATAGCAAGTATTGAGCATACTCCATGGTATACAAATGTGATGCATTATCTGAAATACATGAAGTGCCCCAAAGGGCTGAATGATAATCAAAGGAGAACTTTGAAGTTGCAGGCTTCTAAATATGTTTTCTTAGAAGGGGACCTATTCTAGAAGAATAGGGATGGTATATTGTTGTTGTGTCTAGATGAATCCCAAGAAAAATACGTTTTGAGAGAAATGCATGAAGGGGTATGTGGAGGCCATTATTCTGCTAAAACTACTACACACAAGATTCTAAGGGCTGGTTATTATTGGCCTAGGGTATTCAATGATTCTTTTGCATATGTGAGGAAGTGTGAGGCTTGTTAAAAAAATTCAGGAAAGTTGAGGTATCAGGGAGCATTGCCACTTAGACCTTTGTAGGTAGAAGCACCTTTTCACCAATGGGGAGTTGATTTCATTGGAGAAATACAAGAAAGATCAAGTGGAGGACACAGGTGGATACTAGTGGCCACAAACTATTTTACTAAGTGGGTGGAGGTTGTCCCAACTAAGCAAGCAACAAGCAAAGTAGTGATGAATTTTTTGATGGAGAATGTTATAACCAGATTTGGCACCCTAATCAGGTTGATCACATATAATGGGATGTGTTTTAGATCAGATGAATTTAAGGATTTTTGTAAAACATATGGCATTAATATTTCCTATTTTTCCCCATACCATCCACAAGCAAATGGCCAGGCAGAGTCGAGTAATAAAAATCTTTTGAAGATAGTAAGGAGGATATTGGAAACAAAAAGGCATGGGATTCAAAGTTAAGATTGGATGTATGGGCAGATAGGATTACAGTGAAAAAGGCAACTAAAAAATCTCCATTTGAGTTGGTATATGGGACACATGCTAGGATGCCATTGCAGAATCTCTTGCCAGTCTATAACTTTGTTTTGCAAGAAGATATGGATATTTCTGACCCAATGGAGGAAAGAATGGAGTAGCTTGCAGAGCTTGATGAGGTGAGAAGAGTGGCTCAGAAGCAGAATGTGAAAATTTAGTCACAAATGAAGTACCTTTGTGATAAAAATGCCAAGGAGAGAAAGTTTGAAGAAGATGATTTGGTGTTGATGTGGAATGCTCGGTGTTAGGAGAAGGGGAAACATGGCAAGTTTGAAGCTTAATGGCTTGGCCCTTTTGTGATAATTGGTAAGGGAGGTGAAGACTCCTATTTCCTGCAGAATATGTCCGGAGAGGAGCAGGAGTTGCCTATACATGGGCAGTTCCTGAAGCATTTTTTCTCTTGAGGATCAATAGAGGATTAAGGATTGCCAGTGCATGGACAATTCTTAGCAATGCCTCTTTGAATATTATTTTCCATGCACAATAGTTTTAGGAATCTTTGAAGGGTCTGAGTTTTCCAGTACATGGGCATTCTCAGGATTTCCCTTTCTGAAAGCATTGCTTTCCTTTCCATGTATAGTAGCTTAGAATAATTTTCCATTCTCCATTTGATCCATCTTTCATATCATTCATCTATTCATTTCATCCATTTGCCATGGCTTTCATTTTTCATATATTTTGCTTGGTCTGCTCTACCAAAGATACTTTGGATTCTTGCAGTGATTTGCAAAACCACTCATCCCCAATAGGAGCCACTATTAGAACCCAAAATTTCCCATAAAATCTTGAGGTTTTTCTCCATTTTAATCCCATCATTTTCCTATCTTTCTCATAAAAGGTTCATTTTTCCCATCCATAGTACTTTACCGTCATCCAAAAATTAAAAAATTGACTTGTGTTATACCGCTACCTTAATATTTTTGAAATTCCTATCCTTTTTCTTCATACCGCTTTACCACAAACAGTTATCAATTGGATCGTGGTTGTGGGGTGGAGGGAAAGCTTGGCAGTGAGATAACCGGTGTGGCAGCAGCTAGGAGGTGGTCAAAGGGTTTACCACAGTACCACACATAGTTCTAAGGTAGACCACGGTGACTGCAATGGTTAGGAGGGAGCGACAAATTTCACTACTGCGGTACCGTTGGTGGTCAGGCCAGTGACCGTGGTAGCACGGTAAACAACTTGTGGATGGCAGTGAGGTAGCAGAGAATGGTTATCGTGATACCATAGATGGTCACCATGAAGACCGTGGTAGCATGGTGAAATAGAGGCGGCAGTTAGCGAAGGCTTACCACTATACCACACACGATTAGTAGGCAGACCACGATGGAGCGGTAGCAATGAGAGATGATGATTAATGCCACTACCGTGATACCACCGACGATCAAGTCAGAGACCGCAGTAATGCGGTGACAGATATGTCAAATTGGTGAATGAAGCAGTAAGTGCCGGGTCGAGGGACAAGAGCGATGGGTAGTATTAAAAATAAGTACTGCCATACCATTGATAGTTAGAAAGAAGACTGAGGTAGTGAGGTGACGGTCAGTAAACTGTTGTCGCGGAACCGCAGGGAGTCATGATGGAGACCGCGGTAAGGTGGTAAAGATAGTAAAAGCTACAGTAATTGCCGACGATTTGGTTATAATGAAAAATTGAAGCGAAGCTTATGCAAGAAATATTTAAATTGCCAATTAGGCAACTTATTTAAATATTTTTCATTTCTATCAGAATGTGAAACGGTTGTGGTGGGTAAAATGAAGAGTTGTGATTTTTGAAGTTTACTGTATAAGTATTGGCATAAAACTAGTGATAGGGTTCGATTAGAGAGGACAGTGAGAGACTTTTCTCAGAAAAGAAACTAGGAATGAATTAATGTAAAAAACCTCTTGAAACTTTGCAATGGAGATGATTTTCTTTGACATAATTCCTTTTTGATTATTTCATTGTTGTGATCTCATAACTAATTTTTTTGTTTGGTTCTCTCCAATTTGAAATCTTTTGATCATTTGAGTCCAAATATCTAGTATGTTGTGATTCTTTAGAGTGTATTTCTTCACTTTGTGTGATTTTATTTACTGGTGTCTGCAAGGAAAAATTAAAATTCCTTTGAGTAAGTCACTATGTTTGTGAGATTTCCTTTAGATTGTTGAAGGAGAGCAGGGTAAGGAAGTATTTCAACACCATTTATGCCATTCATAAAATCATGAAGTCACATGCCAGTCATTAGAGCTTCATCCCTTAAAGTTTCTAACAACGTGAATTCTATTAGAAAGGAAGATATGTATGTAATTAGTAGTATTTTTTACTCCATTTCCCAATAGATTGAAGTTACTGATCTGTCATATCCCAAAGGATTGAATTCATTATAAACAATATATTCAAAACCTTTCATTTTTGTAGTAGGAATAGTTATAGTATCTTTTGGTCTATCCATTCCCAATTGCCATTGTGGGTAGACTGTTTAGCAGGAAATTCAATTCAAATCTGCATGTTTCATATAGGTTCACCTGCCTAGGTCTAGTAGAACCTAAAGAGTAGAAGGTTTAATAGAGTAATTGGACTTGTATGTTTTCCAAAAATGTTGTAAGGGCCTGGAAAACTCTTATGGTTAAAACCTACATTTTTGAGTACCAACAAAATCTTCGTCAAGTGGAAGCATGTTGAGAAACAGTGCCTCAATTACCAGCTTGGACCTCTGTTAGAAAAAGACTTGGCAAAAAAAATTTGTTCCTGCCCTTTACCGCTTTACAATGGCGGTCTGGTTGTGCCTTGGCGGTACTACGGTGAGGCTGCTTGCACTCTTCCTGGCGGTTACCGTCATACCACGGGCGGTGAGTCCACTCACCGTGGTACTGCAGTGAGGCCACCTACATTCTTCCTGGCGATTACCATCATACCGCAGGCGGTGAGTTCGCTCACTGCGATGGTCGTGGTGAGACCGCTGGAATTTTTCCAAGCGGTCACCGCCCTACCACGGGGTGGCCTAGCAGCCCCCATGGTAGCGTGGTGAGACTGCTTGCAGTCTGCCTAATGGTTACTGCTGCACCGTGATAAGGTTGGATGGGCTCGGTGGTGGCGCGGGGCAGACAGAGATGGAGCTCGAGCGAGTTCATCACCACACCGTGAGGCGACTTTATGAGCTCGGTGGTAGTGCAGGGATGTCTAGGTGAGCTCGAGTGAGTTCACTACAATATCGCGGCTGGGTAGGATGAGCTCGGTGGTAGTGCAGAGATGCCTGGGTGAGATCAGGTGAGTTCACCGCAATACTGCAGCTGGGTAGGATGAGCTCGGTGGTAGCGCAAGGATGTCTAGGTGAGCTCGAGTGAGTTCACTGCAATACAGTGGTCGAGTAGAATGAGCTTGGGTGAGCTCACTACCACACCGTGACAAGCTGATGACTAATCAGTGGTAATGTGGGAAGGTCGAGGTCAGCTCTAGTGTGCTTGTCTCCATACTGTAGAGGGTGACTAATCTCAATGCGGTGACACAATAGCAGGCAGAGCGAGCTCGGAGCTTGATTGACCGAGCCTGTTTGAGCTAGACCAAATTCAATAGCGATAGGCAAATAGAAACCAACACATGGCTTTGTATCAAATGGTTGATTGGCTAGAAGCCAAAACAGTTAATGGCATTTATTGCAGGCTGAGTTTCAGCTGGAGACAGGACCCGATTTAGGCAAGGAATTGAATGTCTGGGTGGCCCGATGCAAGAAGATCTATCAGTGAAGATCAGGTGGTGTGATTGGATGATTGTGTGCATGAACCCGATGTCTGTGATTGGCTTGTGACATTGAATGAAATTGTAAGACTCGACAGTTGAGTACAATGTACATTTTGTTATGTAATCCAAAGGTGGCTATATGCTAAATAGCATTGGAACAATGAGTGAAATTTGGAGAGGTTGCTGGTGTGAGTTGATCAGAGAGTGATGACTGAAGAATTTTGTATGTAATATTTTTTATTGCTGTAATACAAAATTGTCTTTGCTTGGTGTGGTGGGTTTTTAATCTGAAAATTTTTTCCCACGTAAATACTTGTGTCAATCTGTGAATACTTATTTTTTGATCTCTTTTATGTTGTATGTATTCATCTTAGTAGTTGTAAGAAGCTATAGAGCTCATTTTTTCTCTTCTCCCTTGTTGTATTAGTGTTAAGGGAAGGTATTCCACACTGTTGTCTTTCCCTTCAAAATGTTGGTGTAAGGAAAAGTACCAGTTGAGAGAGTAGGTAATCGAGGTTTGAAAAAGGTCATAGAAAAGGAAAATCTTGATGTTTTCCTAGAAGCCCCTTAATTCCTAAAATTCCTTATGATGCCTAGATTTTTGAAAGCCTTTAAAACCCAAAAATCCAAGAAGGCTGAGTAAATCATTATCATAATCATAAGAATTCTTTGGAAAACATTAGGTGGATAAATGAAAGTTCTTATAATGATTTATTTTTGTGAAACGATGGAATGCATAATATTTTACTTGTGGGGTGGTGTTATGTGTTGAAGGTCATTAAAAGATGGTGAGTTATTGGGGGAAAATGTGGATGCTTATACAATTAAATTATCTCAATAAACAACAAAGAGCAAAGGGATGAGAAAGTTATGGCATAGGGTGTGAATCCAAAAGCGATGAACGGAGGAGATGTTGGAAAACGAATAGTGGATATCAGAGGAAAAGAAGATCTAGGTTTTTGGCTGGCTAGATGAACCAAAGGTTTTTCCTGACATTCACATGCAGGTAATTTTCTTGATAGAAAAGATTTTGCATGCCAAAAGTTGAGAGTTTTGAAAAGGAAAGGTCAGTGTTTTTCCTTTAAATTCTATGATCACTAAAGGAACCTAATGGTCTTTTGTTCGAGATTTCAAATGTTGGAAGGTCATCAATGAAAGTCAAAGTGTAGATTTTGACTGTATCTTCATGGATTGTGGAAAATATCTGCTAAAGTGCTACCTATGCTCTTGTGCCACATGTTATGTTTTTATTAGCTTGTTTTCTCTTAGCCATTTTCTTTTGTAAGCAACTCCTTCCTTGTGTTCTATAAAATGTGGGGAGTTCTTATTTTTAAAGGATCAAAATTTGTGGAAACAATTAGACTTAAAGTTGAAACATCACTAATTTTATGTTTATTTCATGTTTTTTGTTCAATTGTAGCATAAAAACTTGTATTTAGAGTAGATATTGATAACCTTGAAGCAATTGAAAGGTTATTCCAAATCATATATCTTTCCTAATTGTATTTTTTTACTCCTATTGAAAGGGTCAATTTACTGTGCTAGATTTGGGTGCATTTTGATACTATTTCGGTGGTGAACGGTTCTTTTCTCTAAACATTTGTATTATTTTGTATGTAGCTATGAAGCATTCTGGTGAAATACAAAATAGTTTATGCTTTGGTTTATTTTTCTCTATAAATGTGTGGATAACTTAACTAGGAGTCATTAATTTCTTAGGCCCTGTCTCTCTCAAATCTAGTTTTCTTGTAATTTTCCTCTTAGATGATTTGAATTAACGAAGTTTGGAAGGTAATGCATGTTTTAATTTTTGAAATCTTTACATTATTGGATTGTCTGAAGTTAAAAGAATTATGAAAACTAGAATGCCCCTTATTTTTAACAGAAATTGCACAGTGAAACCTCAGTGAACCTAGTGAGTCAAGACCTGACATTCTCGAGCCTTGGGATAGCTGAGATTCATTAACCAAGGAAATTTAGTGATTCTTTCAAGAAATATAGGTTATGTTGTTTGAATAGAAAAACTTTATCTGCATGTTGTTGTGTGTGTAACAGCCACGTCAGCAAGTATCTTATATACATCTATCTAAAAAATGTAGTTAAGATATATATGCTAGTTTATTTTTTCTAGATTAATGATAATAGTAAAGAAAATTAAACTTTAATCATAAATTTAATTAAAATAAATAAATAATATCATATCTTCTATAATCATTTTTAATGAACCATCCAAATGATCTTCCCAAATATTTTTTAGTTGTTTCATCTCAACAATTGATGCTAGAGCATCCACGATTGACTTGTGCAATCTTGCATCATGCAAAAAAAACTTAATTTATTTTTCTAAAGTTTGGTAGGTGATTTATATAATAGGATAATTTTCAATGTAAGACTAAAATAAATATTAAATATTTTCCTTTTATTATTGTGTTGCAATTTTGGGATGTGGTGACAATTTAGGAGGGAATTTTGAGAGATTGTCAATTTCAAAATTGACAATAAATATTCTTGGGCATGGGTCTTAGAGGGAATATGAGTTGGAAAATAAATTTAAAACTTCATAAAATCATGCATGCAAAAGTGGGTGCCCAAGGTGAGTTTGGAGAGTTACATTAGAAACTACCCTAAAATCTAGGAATGAACTCTCATTTTGGCAATTTTGGTGGGAGTGGGATGAAAAAGTAATTTTAATATTATGGAAGTTTTTTGGCATTGATTTTTGGAGGTTTCTTCCCAACTTGGTTATGGATTTTTTCTAGAGAAGTTCCAAGAGCTTGTTTTGAAAGATTACAAGCAATTTGGACTTGGTTTTGGTAGTCATTCTTGGCTAGAATGTGTAGCTTGTTGTTGTAGGTGTGGATTTTCTTGGAGAAGGTGGAAAGGACACTTGGTTGCAGGTTTGAAGTTGTTTTGATCGCAGCAAATATATTTGAAATTTTCTGGTTTATTGCAACAAGAACTTCTCATTGAAGAGTGCATATTAAAGGAGCCGGAATCTACAGGAAGGGGATAGATTGAAGGAGGTCAATTTTTTATTGATCTTTGTTGTTTGTAATAGACTTATATTAGTATTATTTCAGTTTGTAATGGTTTATATCAGCCATATGGCTAAAAACAATCTGATTTTAGATTTTCTATATTTTACATATAATTTCATGAGATTTTGAATAAGAAAGCATAGTTACTTCTCATGGATTTATGGTTTAAGTGATTAGTAATGAGGTGCTGAGATTAAACAATGAACATCGAATGGATGAGGTGGCATTGCCCCCTTGCTTCACATCACTAATGTGAAGCAAGGTGGTGGAGTGGTTTGTGTGATGTGCGATGGGCGGACATATCTCTTCATTAAAGGGATAGGTGGATATCCGCAGGACCTAGATGATGGTCCTTTCAACATTCCAATGGAAAAGTGTATGACATCAGTGTGAACAAGTGGTAGTTTCCTGCTTTCCTGTGGTGATATGGTGGGTTCTAAGTTGAGCCTAGTGGGATATTGGGTAGACGACAGGTGTCTTGGTGGGCCCGATTTTTTTTTTCTTTGTATGGTTTCAATGGCTCAAATTCAATAGAGAAGATCTAACAATCATCACATGCATCATTCACATCGCTATTTTGAATGATGTCACCCAGGTGATTTTTGTGATGATCTATTGTGGCGCAATGGAAATTCAATAGTCTAGATGTAAAGACATGCTCCAATGACTATCACATGAATTATTTGCATCACGATTTCATGTTATAAGGTTGAGGTGCTTTCCATGATGGTCTTGTTTTCCACAATGAGATCATCAATGATTCAGAATTTGAAGGCAAGCATCTAGCGGTCATCACAAGGGTTCTTCACATCGTGGTTTGAAAACATAAAGCATGGAGCCTTTCTATGATGAGTGATGAAGATATAAAGAAGGGAATTTTTGAGGAGATGGGTGGATATCAGTGGGACCTAAAATGTTTTCCTTTCGACATTTTGATTGATGGAAAGATCTCTTCATTGGAGGGAATGATGTATATTAACAAGACCTATTTTTTTATCTCTTCGACATCCCGATGGGATGGTGCTTCTTGTGATGTGTGATGGCGGTGATATGGTGGGTCTAGGTTTGATGTGCGATGAAGTGATTGTGTGACACACGTCCTAATAAATAGGTGGAAAATTTTCATTGCATCGTTGGCCTCCAACGCATCGTGGATTGATGTATTGTTCTCTTAAAGGAATGAGCAATGTATTGAGGGTACTTGATGGTCATTAATCTTGGTTCTTATGTGATCAATGACCACATTTTAAAGTTCATTTGGAAATATGATCTCAATCGTCCATCTCTAATCCAATGGCCAACATTCAAATTCAATGGTCAATTGCTCTTGTTTATGGAAGATTTGTAGAATTGATGTTGCAGTGAAATTTCTAGCTACTAGATCAAATCTAATCTACTATAAATTAATTTTTCACGCATTTTCAATGCTTCTTTTCATTTTTGGGCGGCGCCATTACTCTTTGACATGTGTTACAAAGGCCACATATTTCATGTCAAGGTATGTTGGTCTAATATTTTTCTACAGATTTTGTAGGTGCCCATCCCTACATTCATGTGATTCATCATTATGGGGCTTGTTCGAGCTGTCAGAGCCTTTATGGCTAGTTATGTTGCTCTATAATGGGAGCAATTCAAATCATTTTAAATTTGATCAAATTCATCTTCTTACAAACCCTAGTTAGGTTAGGGTTAGGGTTTTGAATTCAATCCTCAAATATGCCTGAACTACAGAGGCAATGCTTGTATCTTTTTGAAGGATTCTTCCTCTGCCTTCTCTGGGATTTTTCTTTTGTAGACCTACAACTCTTGCATTCTACCATTGTAAAGGTTACTTCAAGCTTTATGTAAATAAAATTCAATTATTATCACCATTACCTCTTGCATGTTTGATTAAAATTCATTTACCTTCATATTTGAGTGGGTGTTTTAGTTATTTCTTTGACATATTATGTTGTTCTGAAGTAGGAAGGAACAAAGTCTAAATTCAGTGCATCACCTTCTTTCATATTTCATGTCTCTTTCTATCCTTTTCCCTTGTGATCTGTTAGAGTAGGTTAGCATTAGGACTTTCATGTGCAGGGTTAGGACAACACATTTGCACTTAGTTTGGAAAAGGAATCTGACCTTCTCCAAAGACTTGACTTCATCTTCCAAGGTCCCACACCTTGAGATCATTTCCATTCTATCATTAGAACACCAAACTCTTTTTTAGTAGGGTGCAGTTTTATGTGACAACAGTTTCTAGCGCACCCAATGGGACAAGCTTCTCTCCATTAAAGAATCTGGTGTTTTCTTCAATGCATCTTTCCTTTGGAGGCAAATCTTCAAACACCATGGCAACTCTATTTAAAATCAGTTGGTTCAAGTAGCTTAGTTCCATTTCATGCCTTTAAGAAGTGGTTTCTTCTTCAATGTTTCAGCCTTTGGAGGCATTCTTCAAGCATATTATGTCTCTATAACTCTTTGGGTGACTCTTTAGGTATGTACCCAAAATTTGTGGTTGGGCAGTCCTTTGCTCTTATTTAGTAAATTTTGAAATGTTTTCCATGCTTAATAATGTCAAGTTTTAGAGGAAACCATATGTACACTCCCCCATATCATGATAATGATAGCTTTGCACCTCCCAATCAACCATGTCAGGTTGGTTATGCCTCCCATTCCATTTCACAAAACCCTATTGTTGTGGTTTTTCAATCTTATCAAAATACATGCCACCCACCCCACCCTACTTAGTCTTCTTGGATTCCTATACATTCATATCAGAAGCCCCAAGAGACTTATCATTTTGAAATTCAGCCTTGTTCCTCTCCTAATAAACCCCAGATTTTTTATAATTTAAGTGTAAGTGAAGTCACAAGAATTTTTATTGGTTTCAAAAGATAGATGGGTGAGATTCAGGGACAACAGGAGGCTCCTTGTTCTTCCTTTCAACCCAAAAATGAGAATGAACTCATGTCCATGGTGAAGGATATTTTTAAGCAAATTGTTGAGCTACAGGAGCAACAAGAATTTGACTTACATTAGGGAGAGTGGGAAAATCAAACCTATCAAGGGCAGCAAGAAGATTATTTCCCACATCATGATGAGTTTGTTCATCAAGCTCATTATGCACAATAGTAAAATTTTGAATCTCAATGGAGGTATGAGCAGCAATTAGAGGCACAAAAAAGATGAAAACAAGAAGAGTGTACAACAAAAGATCTTATGGCTAGGAAAAAAAATAGACTTGCCCTTGCTCTAGCACAAGTACCCGAGACTTAGGCAACCCATTGTGTGCCTAGTTTCAAACAAGTGCCTCCACCATTTCTAGAACAACTTGTTAAGGAGGAGGTAAGAAATTATAAATTCCCAAGTTTCAAGAAACGTAGCAAGCCTCTTGAAACTTCTATTAGCCCTCCAGTTATTTTAGAGTAGCCTATTGTGCAAGAGCTTTGCAAGAAAAAATTTAATTTCAAGAATCACAATCAGCCCCTTGAAAATCGTATTCAACCTCTTGTGCCATCAATCAGATCTTCTATGTTTGAGATCCTAAGTTTTGCAAGCCTCCATTCCTCACAAGAACCTATCCTTGAGGAGGTTGTTGTTGTGGAGCCTTCATGTGCTCTTGAAAAAGAGTCTTGGTTTGTTGTAAGAAAATATTGAAGATGAAATAGTGTTGCAGAAACAAGACATTAAAAAGGTAGAAAAAATTTATGCAATAGAGGAATTAGTCCTCTCATTTGATGCCCTTCCTTATTTTATTTAAGATGAGAAGGATCTAGAGCAGCTATATCTACATAAATTGCAGCCTCCCAACATCTTGTTTTGGGCTTGATGGTTGAAGACAACTCCACAATTTTGGATTAGCAACAAAAAACATGGTTAACCCCTATTATAGTGGAGGAAACTCCCCTATCTAATGAGGTTTGCAGTTCTAAGGTGGAGGACCTCTTTTGGGATGATTTAAAAGTTTTTTGTTCGAGCTTGGATGTCAATTCTTCACCCCCAAGAGAGCAGCTTTGTGCGCAACATTATAAGAATGAGGAAACAAAAGAGGACATGGCAACCATTACATTCTAAGAGTCATATTTTGTTGTAGCTAGTTGCCAAGAGGAAGTCAAAATAGAGAGACAACTTGAAGAATTCAATTCTTCACCTGAAGTGTCTCAAAAATATTAGGTTTGTGTTGATGAAGTGTGCATCAATATAATTATTTCATTTAATATTGAGAAGCCACACAGGTTTTTTGAGAGTGATGCTCCTGCTACTCAATTTGATAGTATGCTTGAGCTTCAAAGCTTTTCTTTTGAGTTCCATGAAGAAGAGATTCCTTGTGCAGATCAAAAATCAGATTTGGCATATTTTGCATCACCATGTGAGGTGGAAAAATTCACTTTTTGTTTTAGCTCATGTATTTAAGAGGTCAGTGACGGTAGTATTGGCCTATCCTTTTGTGTGGAGTGTTCTCTTCCCTCTACATAAGGTTTGTTCTTGGATTATCACTTATTTTCAAAAAAGTTCCCCCTATTGTTGTATGTTCACTTGAGGCACTAGTGTTAGATGAATCTAACACTTGCATCATATGGTTCCCTTGCAATGGAAAAGTTTATAGTGAAGTGATCCTTCACCTGGCAAGTATTTTGTATAGTTACATGCATTTTGGAAGAAGTTTTCAGTGGTTGAAGCTAGGTGAGGTCTACAACTATGGTTTGAGGGAGATCAGCTCCTTCAAAAGGTTCATCTTTGACAGAGGCAAATTTCCATTATTTTTCTTCTTGTTAGTTTAATGTACATATTGTAAATTTATTTTTTCTATAAGTTCTTTTTTACACCCTACATTCTCGTTAAGGGAATGTATGTTCTAGTTTTTTGGTATTTAATAAGTGTAGGTATGCACATGTTTTTATTTTTTCCCTTGGGAGTCCCAATTTTGTTAACCCCTTTCATGACTATGTTCCCAATAGATTGATAAGACCCCTGGATTCTATGATTAGCATAAAATCATCCCATAGAAATCACCAAAATTTTTACATATTTTATGCCACCATTGGATGCACATCATTTATATCCAATCAAAGAGATCCTATCTATGCATCTTGTTGAAATCCATGATTTTTTTTTATGAGTCTTGGTCTTTGAGGTTATGAAACTCCTCAATTGTGTCTTTTAGGGTTCTGAACTTGCAAGATAGGGCTTTCAAAAACCCTTATGTACTTAAACCCTAAACCCATGAACCTAGCATGCACTTTTGTTATAAACTCATGTTGACCTTTTGTACCCAGTCCCCAATTAGCTAAGTTAAAACTTATGTCTTAGGTGGTCATTTTTTTACCGACCTCTTTACCCATGTCTTTTGGTTACAACCCTTGTTTAAATATTTGACTAAAAATATTATGTTCAAGGAGCTAGAAAATATTGTTTCCCAAGTCTTATTTACCTAGGTGTGATCCCATTTTATGAACAACTTTAAGAATCTGCTAGTTATTGCTTCTTAAATCTTTGCATCACCTATTTTTGAAGCCTTGTTGCTCATCATTTCCTTTCTTCGATGAGTGATGACCTTATCTTCCCATGCATCGCATATCACTGAAAATTTTTGTCTCTCATTTCATTTTTGCAATAGGCCGAGATGGCCTATGTGTCCCTTCGCATTGTGTGGACTCTTTGCATCACCAATACATATTTGAACCTTGAAACATTTCTAGTGATATGTGATGGCCAATGGGACAATATTCTTGTGAATATTATTTCCATCGGAGGGACTCTTCACATCACGTCTTTAAATTTTGTCGGAAAGTTCATTTCTACGATGAGAAATGAGGGGTTGAGATTAAACAATAAACATCCAAAGGTTGAGGTGGCATCATGCCCTTGCTTCACATTGATGTTGTGAAGCAAGGAAGTGGAGTAGTTTATGCGATGTAAGATGGGAAGAAAGATCTCTTCATCGAAGGAACAAGTGGATATCGAAGGGACCTATATGATGGTCCTTTCAATATTTCTATGGAAAAGTGTATGACATCATTGTGAACAAGTGGAAGTTTCTCGATATCCCATAGTGATAGGTTGGGTCTTGATTTGAACCTAGTGGGACAACAAGTACATGCAATAGGTGTCTTGGTGGGCCTGAGGTTTTTTCTTTCTTTGTATAGTTTCAATGGATTATATTCAATAGAGAAGATCTAACGGTCATCATGCACATCATTCACATCACTATTGTGAATGATGCCACCTAGGTTCTTTTTTCTATGATCTATTGTGGCACAATGGACATTCAACAATCCAAATGTAAAGACATGATCCAACATCTATCGCATGCAGTATTTGCATAATAATTTCATGTTATAAGGTTGAGGTACTTTATGTGATGGTCTTGTTTACCATGATGAGATCATCAATGATTCAGATTTAAAGGAAAGCATCTAACGATCATCATGAGGTTTCTTCACATCATGGTTTGAAAACATAAAGCATGGAGCCTTTCTGCGATGAGTGATGAAGATATCAAGAAGGGAATTTTTGAGGAGATAGGTGGATATTGGTGAGACCGAAAAATATTGTCCCTTCAACATTTTGATGGACAGCAAGATCTCTTTATTTGAGGGAATGATGTATATTGATGGGACCTATTTTGTTGTCCCTTCGACATCCCGATGGGATGGTGCTTCTTGCGATGTGCAATGGCAATGATATGGTGGGTCCAGGTTTGATGTACGATGGAGCGATTATGCAACATGCATCCTAAGCAACAAGTGCCATATTTTCATTGCATCATTTGCCTCCAATGCATCGTAGATTGATGTCTTGTTCTCTTAAAGGAATGAGCGATTTTTTGAGGGTACGTGATGGTTGTTGATCATGATTCTTCTATGATCAATGACTGCATTTTAAAATTCATTTGGAAATCTAATCTCAGCCATCCATCTCCAATCCAACAACCAACATTCAACTTCAATGGTCAATTTATCCTATTTGTAGAAGATTTGTAGAATTGGTGTCTCAGAGAAATTCCCAGATACTAGATCAAATCCAATCGGCTATGGATCATTTTTTCACACCTTTTCAATGCTTCTTTTCATTTTAGGGTGGTTCCATTATGCTTTGATGTGTTGCAAAGGCCACATATCTCCTATCAAGGTATCTTGGTCTAATATTTTGCTATGGATTTTGTTACTGCCCATCACTGCACTCATGTGATTCATCATTATGGGGCTTGTTCAAGTTGTCAAAGCCTTTATGACTAGTCATGTTTCTATATAATGGGAGAAATTTAGATTATTTTAAATCTGATCGAATTCATCTTCCCACAAACCCTGGTTAGGTTAGGGTTAGGGTTTTGAATTCAATCCTCAATTATGCCTAAACTATAAAGGTAATGTTTGTATCTTTTTGAAGGATTCTTCCTCTGGATTCTCTAGGATTTTTCTTTTGTAGATCTTTAACTCTTGCATTGTGCCATTGTAAAGGTTACTTCAAGCTTTATGTCAATAAAATTCAACTATTATCACCATTACCTCTTGCATTTTTGAGTAAAATTCATTTACCTTCATATCTGAGTGGGTATTTTACTTGTTTCTTTGACATATTATGTTGTTTTTAAGTAGGAAGGAACAAACTCTAAATTTGATGCATCACCTTCTTTCACATTTCATGTCTCTTTCTACCCTTTTCCCTTGTGATTTATTAGAGTAGGTTAGCATTAGGACTTTCATGTGTTGGGTTAGGACAACACATTTTCACTTAGTTTGGAAAAGGAAGCCAACCTTCTTCGAAGACTTGACCTCATCTTGCAAGGTCCCACACCTTGAGTTCATTTCCATTGTGTCATTAGAACACTGAACTCTTGTCCAGTAGGGTACAGTTTTATGTGACAACAATTTTTAAGTTCCATTTTCAGATTGTTGTGAGTATTTAAATAAGGGTATTTCATACTTCATCAACAATGGTTTAATAAACCAATTTCAAATGGTTATTAAACATCTTCTCATACACTGCATTATGATTATAAATGCTTGAATACCACTATTGGGTTCTCATCACTTTCTCTCTAAGTATTTATGTAGATAATTTAATGTTATTAGCTTTTAGTTAATCAATAAATGTGAGATATTTCTTGATCATGATAAGAACTTCTTTAAATAAACCTATTAACTTATATTTTTAATGTATGATTATTTGAATGAACCCCCCTTGATCTTCACTACATGAATTAAATTTAGATGAACCTAAAGGTTGGCATATCCTATCTCTCTTCTATCTAGTTTTTTCTATTACTTGAAAGTCAAGGTTGGTGAAAAGTAATGGTTGCATGCAAAGGCTTGAATTTATTATAAAGAGGGGAGTGAAAGGGAGAGATAATTGGAAGGTTTAGAGGTAGAGGGAAGTTCAACATCCTAACAGGATTAGAGAAAGAAAGGTCTATATCAAGAATTGTAACCTTGCCACTTTTACTACTTGAACCATTGGGGAAAATATGGGGAAAAGGGACTCACAATACAAGAAAGGAATCCCTAATCCTTAATTTTCCCTTTTTATTTTTGGGAGATGGTTCATTCAAGGAAACCTATGATCCCAAATTGGACTGACTATCAACACAAAGGTGAGTCAATTCTCAA
>CM021109.1:7316229-7421414 GCA_007115665.2 Sequoiadendron giganteum
AGAATATCTTTGACATGATGCTTGAATCTTGATGAATCGCTCTTGAATTCTCTTATGAACTCCAATTTTCTATTATGAATGCTCTCACAAAATACTTAGGTGAAAATGAGTGAAAGAACCTTGTATTTATACTTATCCATGCTTAATATCCCGAAATTACACCAAAACAAGCCATAATATGAAATCATTATTTAAAGGAGGCCAAATCCCACCAAGATTTGAAATTAAATCTCAAAAATAACTTAAGGGGGACTAAGATGCCCTAGGTGGCATCTTAGTCCCGAGGCTTGAAACTCAGGGCACAGACTCCAAAAAGGGTGCCTTTTAAGATACTTTTGAAAAGAGGGTCTCAAGACCTTTGGAGGACAAAGACACCCTAGGTGGCATTTTTGTCCCAGTCCAAAAATCAAGGACACACAACCAAAATCATTAAATTATCATTTATCCTTTGATGTTTGTCGGGATTAGCCATAGAAAGATATAATTTATTGGGCGTGTGGATGCAAAATAGGACCAATTAAGGCATAAATAAGGATAACCAAAGCAAGGCGGGCCCAACAAGTGTGAAAATGCAAGGGTATGTGTTTTTATACACTACACTACTTACACAAAATCATGAGATTTTCTATTCCTTTATGCATGTGATCTATGGGGGACTTAGGTCAACACCTACAAGATGAAGGGGGGTCTACATGCACAGTGGGATCACAAAAATCATGGGAGTTGGGAATTGGGAATTTTGATCCCATTGCATGAGTTACATACAAAGGGGACATGGAATAAAATTAATCAAATTCTAGAAGGATAGATATGGTATGCAAATTGTTCGATAAAATGCCCCAAAGATGTGGTCTCATAACCTACTTTAAATTTAGAAATAATCACAAAATAAATTTATTAAAACCTTAGAAACTCTCAATAAAATGTAATTGACACATATAAAATTAGCCTTCAAAATAATTTATTTCTTTCTCCTTGCCTATGCCACAAATTGGAGCTTTAGAATATGGTATGGCATCTGCCAAATTATAGTTGAAGGGGTATTTTTTTCAGATGGTATAGATGCAATTACCTTGGTGGACATGTATACAAAATGTGGAATCACAAATAGGAACTTTAAAATGTTTGGCATAATTCCTCAAAGAGATGTCATCCCATGGAATGCAATGATTGAAATATATACATTGGATTTTAAACAAAAAAGGAAAAATAATCGAAAACTATGATATGCCATATGGTGAATGGATATAGTGGCTTAGCTTTTTTACACTATACAAAGTTGAAGAAGAAATTGTTTTCCTAGAGAAATTAAAATCTTGTTGATTGGTATTTAGCTCAAGGTGACCTTTCAAATTTATCTATAGGGAATTACATCTACCACCACATGAAACTTAAAACTCCATGCCTTGCACTCCTCTAGTAGCATTGCCTCCACCTCTTTCTTATTTACCATTTTTTCCTTTTCCCTTTATAGATGTAGTTGCATGGGGGAATTGATCTAATACTACTATTAATGTCACAAGAACTTCAGAAAATCTAAGAGATTTTTCCTCATTTTGGATGTGGGTTGTTGTTTGCATAAGGTGTCTTCTCCTTCTCTTCTACCTCACATCCTGTTGTGCCTTGCACACATGCCTCACTGAAAGTGGGAACCTCCTCTTTTATTTTTTCATTATTTTCTTACCTTTTAAGTTTTAGGTTAGACTGATTTAGGGTGGTTTCCCTTTTAGGTAGATGCTTGTATGATTTCAAGTTCTAGGTAAATTTAGAGTTTAACATTTGAGAAGATTGTGGAGAATCCACTAATGGTCGAGTGACCTCCAAATCTTCGTAATTGGTTGAGTGACCCTCAAATCTTCACAATTGATCAAGTGATCGCCAAATCTTCAAAATTGGTCAAGTGATCCCCAAATCTCCGCAATTTGTTGAGTGACCCCCAAATCTTCACAAATGATCGAGTGACCCCCAAATCTTCGCAAATGGTTGAGTGACCCCCAAATCTCCACAAATGGTCGAGTGACCCCCAAATCTCTGCAATTGGTCAACTAACCCATAGATCTTCACAGATTTGAAGGGGATATTTTTTCATATACTTTGAAACCCCACATGAGTCAAAGCATGATGAATTAGTGTGTTTTAAAAGAATAATTGTATTGTATACTATGGATCTAAAATTGATTAATTTTAATATTTCAAATAAAATAAAGCTAGGAAATTACAGGAATTGAAGATATGTCTGAAGACGTAAACTATGATATTTTTTGACATAGGAGCAATGAGAGATAAGCTTGGAGGGTTTTCATAGTAAACACTTTAACATTCATATTGCATAAGATAGGAGACATTTTGACTCAACCAGACGAAGATCAAATTTCCCAATTGAGTTTGCATAAGAAATTGTGCTCAAATTTTCAATGGTTTACTATTTTTCTAGAATTGCTAGGGGAGAATATTTTGACTAAAATATTTACATATGAAGTTGTCCCTAGACACTAATCAAATATTTTTACAGATATGATCAAGATGTCTTATATTTCTAAGGAACCTAAAGGGAGGTTATTTATCTTTTCAAAAAATAAGATACAACTAAAAGTAAACCAATAATTAAATGCAATCCCAATAATTTAGTGCTAGATCTATAATGGTTGTGTTTCGTAAAGGTACCTTTGGAATATGATTTTGTTTTAGCTAATTCAATTGGAGATAAAAGAAAAATATTTAGTGCACTCCAAATATTAAATGCTAATGTAAGCTTGACCCTTGGAGTTGAGATGATCTCCACCATTGATTATGCCCTAGTTTTTATCGTTCTTGCTTACAAAAAGATAGTATTCTTTCATTGTAAAGGTTGTTGAATAGGAATTTTTGTAACCCAACATTTAAAATTAATACAAGCACAATATTAGAGTTTTCGTGTTCTACCTGTTATTTCTTATGTTTCCATGGTTTCTTTCTTTAATATTACATGAAGTTTAGTTATGATAATGGTGCAATGTGAAGACATTTGATAGATCTATGGTTCATATCATTTATAATTTTTTGATTATAAGTTACTTTGTATGGTTATTTTGAGCCCCATTTTGATGTGAAGTTCAATTATGAATGTTTATTTAAATTGCTCTAGAATTGGGTATTTGCATAAATGTTCATGATCTAAAAATATTTCATTTCCTTTTGAATATTACACTATTCTTGCAACATTATGAGTTAGCCTCTAAGTAAGAAGGAAATGGTTATGTGAGGGATTTTTCTATCTATAGCATCAAACCATTATCATCATTATCCTTAGGTTTTTATTACCTAATTTCTTCTCACCCTATAATTTTATTTTTATTTAAAACTAGGTTAGTTTAGGAAGAAAAGCATCACTCAAATTTTTGTATTTGATGTTGAAAATTGTTTTCAAATTTCAAATCTAAAAACTCACTCAAGGTTTCATAACAATTTCAGATCTTTCCGACCCTTACTATTCAATTCCTAGCTAAGTAATTATAATGTCCCTTGTAAAATAAAAAAATAATAAATCACTGAGTCATTTTTGTAAAGTCAAGACCTAACTATCGAAGCCTTGTGGTTATCTTTTTGAAGTTCTAGAATCCATATTTTCTTTCAAGAGAAACATAATACTTCATATTTTGTATGTGGTGTGCATGCGCAAAAACACTCGTCAACAAAATTGGCACTAGAAGGAGGGTGATGAATGATGATATGGACATTGAATGAGCTTTCCAGTTATAAATTTAAGATATGATAGATCTCTTTATATGTTGAAAATCCAAAAAATAAAAAATTTAGAAAAAATATGCAAATGAATAAGCAACAATTTGTTCTCTTTTTGTTCAAAGAGACAAAAGGTTGACATACCACATTTTCAAGAAGCTCTAAATAAACAGTTGTATCTTAAGAATGTGTTTCATTTTGCTTTATCGGATAGGTGTAGGATATATGACACTACTGACCATGATGAAATGAATTTTTTGACACTTTTGACAAGATTAGATATGGTTGTGAAAAGGAAAATTTTCTTCTAGGAAGTGCATAAACTTGAGGTATGCTTAGTATTAGATGAATCTTCTTCTGTAGATGATGAAAGTACAACATTTGAATGATATACAAAATGTATGGAAAATTTTATGAAATATCAAGTGAGTCTAGGAAATAGGATATGTTTGGATGACCTACTACTACCATGTTGGTGCAACATACATAATTCTTCCCACTTAGAATTCACATTTTTTCTATGAAAAATTGCAATGAAATAAGTCAAAGAAAGTATTGGATTATTGAAGCAATCTATCAAAACGTCCCCTACCTTCCTTACAGAGGAAATTTACAAGAAATAGAGAGTCAAGAATTGGGAGGCTACACAACTGAGAATGTTCAACAAGTAGACATTATAGAATTTTTTTGAGACAACAACAAAAAAAAATGAAAAAACTACATTGAATATTTAAGAAATGAACGAATGTAATTATTATTTTCAATTAGATAATTATTTCTATTAGGAAATTATCACTCTCTCAAACTCTTTACCAATCAATAGTAGTGAAGACCAAATGGTTGAGCCACTAAAGAATGATGAGGAGTCTCCTTTTTCTCAAAATGATATACACATACTAGAAGTTCAGTTTAAAGGAAGGACATTCCAAAATAGTGATTGAAGGATCCAGTACTAATAATGTAGATGAAGAGTATTCTAATTTTTTTTTATCTAGTAATCTGTTATAAAATTATGATGATAAAAGACAACCCAAAAAAAATCATTCAATAGCAACAAAATTGTGTTATTCGAGTCTCAAGAAGTTAGAGAAATTGAATTCCTACATATGAAGGAGGTTCCCACATATGAAATAGATGAAAGTTTTCTGAAAATTAATGACAACAAGGATTAGTTTGATGAAATACAAATAGAAATAATAAAAACATTTATGGATGAGTATTTAGAAGTGATGATGGGTGTTTTTGCACTTCTCAACATAGGTAATGCATAGGTGCATTACCTCTCTTGAAAGGTAGAAATCTGCAAAAAAGTTAAAAAATACTACCCCAAGGTCTCTCGGGTGTCAGGTCATGACAATGCTGGTAATGTCTCAATTGGTTCATGTGATTTGTTGGTAATCATAGGGTAGCCTTATGTATGTTAAGTTGGAGGGAGATTGGTTCTTTAAATGGAGTTCTTAAGATGTTGGAATGGATGTGCAATTGTTGCAAGTTCAAGATAGTAGTCTAAACTCCACTTTTTATAATTAGATTTGGCTTTACAATGATGTCTGAACTTTGCCTAAATTACTATTTCAAAGAAATTTCAAAAGGGAAAGGGGATAGAGAAGTTCCTAGGCCTGCAACTATTGATGAATAGTGATAATGGAGAATGCTACAGTGGAAAATTTTCCTATTACTGAGTTTCACTTAACCAAAGCAAGCAGTATCATGAAACTAGTGCTATCTTCTAAGGTCTGCAGATTCTCATTTTTTCATTCACCATGAAGTATGAATAAAGATGAATTTTAAGTGCAAAAATGAGTTATGGTTCAGACTAGCTTTGCACTGTTATTCATCATCAATGAGTAGCAAAAATAATGAACCAAAAAAGCATCAACACAATAGAATTCAGAAAAATCAATGAGCAACATTCACTAAACTACTAAAACTACTTGAAAAACTAAGAACAACAATATAAAGATGACTAAATCTATCAAAAATGAGGAGAAGAATCATGCAACATGAGAGAAATTCAAGAATCCACCAAAAGTAGTGTAATTCTATTAAAAAAATTGCAGCATGTGTCATTACAACAAGTCAACTCTCATTG
The DNA here is from genome assembly GCA_007115665.2 of Sequoiadendron giganteum. Taxonomy (NCBI): domain Eukaryota; kingdom Viridiplantae; phylum Streptophyta; class Pinopsida; order Cupressales; family Cupressaceae; genus Sequoiadendron; species Sequoiadendron giganteum. The sequence goes on from CM021109.1 coordinate 7,322,042, forward strand.
TGAAAATGAGAGAAGGGACCCCTATTTATAGTTTTCAAAAAGTGAAATGAGTGGCCACAATTCATTCTCATTGTCTAGCCAAGATTCACTTTACAATAGGGTTTCACCTACCCCCAAATATATAGGAATTTAAAATACAATCTTCTCTTTATCCCTATTTTATCTTGTAGTGTTGCCTTGGCACTGTAGCTATAACAGATTTTTCCTCTAGTGGATTGCCCTTTTCAGCTACACTGTCAAGAAATCTTCATCAATTACTAGCTTTTCAGCCTCTTTCTCTAAGGTGGCATATTCCACAAACTTATCGATTAACACCCAGAGCTTGTCCCACTCTATTATATCTGATTGGAGCACTTGAAATGATAGTTTATTTTATCTACCCATGATCAACTCCCAATTATTTATGCATTTGGATGTGGCCTTAGCCATTTTCTTGGACTGGATTAAGACTATAGCAGAAACACCATGAAGTCTAGCGTTAGCGAATTTCTGCCCCTTGCTCCATTTTCTTATGGAAGTGTGGTCTAATTTTCTCTAGATCGAGCTCAAGGGCTAGCATCTCATAATCAATCATCAATTTGAGGTAAACCTCAGAATCTGCCCTATGTTCCTTGGCCCATTCAAGGTCAAGCTTGATCTCATGCAACACTCCTTCCAGGACCTCCTTTCTCTATTCTAAGCTCATCTTCCATGTTTCTATGAGTCAGTTTTCATATTTGGGCAAGCTCAACTTCTTTTCCTATGTTTTGTCTGGAATTTTGAGAATGGCCTCGAGCTTAGGATAAGTTATCCTATACAACTCGACGAAGTTATGGCAGATTTTCTCCATGCCTTCTAATTGCTTTTGCACCTCTCAAAAATTGTTGTCCATTCGGACAACGTGGCCTATACCCATATCACTACTATAGAGAACCTATTTGAACTATTCATCTATGGCCTTAGTCCATATCTTCATCTTTTCCATTCAGGAGAGTTCATCTTGGAAAATAAGCAAGGGTGCAGAGGATGTAGTTGGAGCCTCCTCTTCCAGGGACATCCATTGTTGTATGTAAGCACTAAGGTCCACCAATTGTGCCTTCAATTCATCCTTAGATGATTGATCCTTGTTCATCTGATCAACAATCGTGGTTACAGATCCTTGGAGTTCATCAATTTTCTGCTCCCTTGAAGCAGTACCCAAGTTGATGGTAGAGATGGTATAACTGACCTCGTCATCCTTGCCCATTACCAGAGTAGAAACTTGCACTGTTCTTGACCCTGAAGCATCAAATGTGAGATGAGAGTAGACTCTCAGCTTCTTTTCTTTCTTTGTCCTCATTTGTGCTCAAACCAATATGGCCTCGAGTTTGGCTTTGGGATCCATGGGGATGAGAGCCTTCTTGAGAAGTTGCTTCTCCAACCAATCTGGCATTTGAGCTTCCCATTTAGGTGTCTCTTGGTCACTTTCCTCTTCCTGGAGCTACTTATCCTCACAACCTAGGGGCTCCTTCTCAGTCTTTTCTTCTTCATCTAAATCCTCAATTTGTATAGCCTTTTCTTGATCTATCTCGGTAGAGGCTATTTTCTCTTCAGCAACTTCTTTCTCATGAGGAATTCTATCCTCTTGGTGCTTGAGCACATGGTGCTCAGATTTGAGGCTCTTGGTTGGGGCATCTTCTGATTTTACCTCTTCTTTCTCTTCTTCTTTCTCCTTAGAGAATACCTCTTCCTCCTAAGCAAGGCCCTTTTTTTGGCCAATCTATGGAGGCTCCTAGGGAATCTAAACATTCTCCTTAGAATCTTCTTTTCTTTTGGAGGGAGGCCTCTCCGATTCAAACTGATCTTCACCTATGTTTTCAAGTTGTTGGGACAAAAACTCTTCCAAGTCCTGATCTAAGGTCTCGATTACATACTTAGCGTTCAGAGCTTTAATGTCCTCCTCTGAATATTGTGACTCATCATCAGGAGTCACCACCTTATTGAGATTGATTATTAGCCTACCCTCTGGATGTTCAAAATAACAGTCTTTGGGATCCTCCATTATGCTTTTCCCAGCTTCTTTCTGGTGTTTCTCCATTTCTTCAAATATTCTCATTGTAGCTTCCATTGTCGGTGGCTCCAGAGGTGGCAGAGGAATAGGAAATCTAGTAAAAATTTGGACCATCAAGGGCTGCACAGTGGGATTCATTATCACCCCAAAGATTTCTAGAGGAACACCCTACATGTATTTAGTTAAGGCTTCTCATAGGATGAGTTGGGGGAGAGTAGCAGTAGTAACTGCAGGCACAGAGGTGGAGAGGACAGGAAGTGGAGGAGGCAATGAGAAGGTCAAAGGTGAGGATATAGTAGCCAAGGAGGAATCAAGTACTACCACATGATCTTCTAGTAGGGTGGATGAGACATGGACTAAGATGTCCACCATTGGCGGAGATGAAATGGGCAATGCCAATGAGGCAGCGGGTGGTGGAGTCGCAACGATGCCAATGGTAGCGGTGGGACAGGAAGTGACTGGTGGCGAATATGACCATTTGATATCTTGTTCTTCTTCTCCCTCATGTTGAGGGTCCTCCTCAATGATGGGAATTTCAGTGGTGAATCCTCCTATCTTCTTGGCTTTCTTAGAAGGCTCTCCCTCGATGGTATTTCTTGAGTAGACCTTATGTTAAGGATGGTGCTAAGGAACCTCCTTCCTCTTTCTGGATCTTGTGGCTGGGGGAGACTTTGGTGCTTCTTCAGTAGATGTGGCAGCAATTGCACTATCAATTTTTCTTGAGAGCTCATCCTCAAACTCATCATAAGTTAGATCTTCTTCTTGCACCTTAAGTTGTACAACTTGGGAATCTACCCCTTTCTTTGTCTTGTCCATGAATGGTTGCATTATAGAATCAAGTTCATTGACCTCTCCATCATTCCAATCTATTATTGGTAGTGGCAAGTTAGCCACAACATCAAACATTAGATCAAGGAAAATATCATCCTCCTCGACTACCTAATCCGACACTAGAAACAACTTGATTGTCTTTACGAACTAGGCCCTTAGATGCATATAGCATCTGATTCTCACCTCCTTTTCATGCTGACAATTAGCCCAGAAGTCTTCTAGGTGTGGCAGATGGGCATATTTTTTCCCAACATGCTTCTTCAATTTGTCATAGGGATCCATCCTCGGCCTAGCTATGTGGAGGTCTAGGTTATATTCCACAATCTCCTTCTCGGAGTAATCCACATATTGAGTAGTAGGACATGAATACATTCCTTGTTTGAATGTAAGCGGGTATAGAATGACTTATTTGTGCTTGTCGCTCAACAAAGAATGAGCATTCTTTAACTGCCTAGTGACTTCTAGTAGAACCATTTTGTCATTGGGGTAGCATGGTAGTTTGTAAGGCTTATCAAAGAAACCTTTCATTTTGATGTATGAACAAGTACCCAAACCTTTGGATAAACTCCTTGGTGCTATGTGTAACTATTCTTTCAAAACCACCACCAAGAAGTCTAATAATATGCCCAATAAAGGCATCATTTACCCTCAAATAATCCTTCTTGAAGTTTCGGTACTGCAGCTGAGGATACCTATCATACATTTTGAGGTCTCTGCTAGGGTCTAGATTGTGTACAATGGTAAGGCCTTTGTAAGGAAATGTGTCAGCCAACATGTAGACCAAGTATGAAGTCATATAAAATTGGTGGGTCTTTCTAACAACCATTAGCTAGCTATGGAGGTTGTCACAAATTATCTTTGCCCAATGGAATTTGGTCTTACCCCTGATGATCTCGTCTATGAAGTAGAACATCCACTCTTGAAAGTAGGTGACAGTTGGGAGGCGCATTACCTTGCTAATCAGAGTGATCAGATCATGATATGCCTCATGAAAATTTCTCCTGAAGAGATTTTGAGGTACTTTGGCGGCATTGCCCTCTTGTCTTTCAATCAATGCTAGTTTATTAGCTTCTTGCATGCAAGCGGCTCAACTTTCCACATGATTTTGGCATCCTCCTTCTTAGCTTCTTCCATTTTTTCATAGGTAGGGATGTGAAAAGCATGGCATATGGAACTGGCAGAATGGTCTATCAATACCCTGTCGTCATGGTCTACAATTTTATTGCTATTGTGGTAACATTTTCTACAGGCCATGACTAGTTCTAGGGAAACAAGTATGAGAGGGAAGTTAGCCGCCTTGGCAAGGCCTCTCTTCCTGATCTTCAGGGAATTTTCTATTTTTAGGTTGATTGTCACCCTTTGTCTGAATTCATCCATGTTGACATGCTCAATGTTCGTATCTAATATGGTGCCCCAGCCTGAGGCAACCTTAGAGGTGATCTCAACCCCTTGGAACCGGTACTTCATTTGGTCTTTACCTTCCTTTCCCCTTGGTTCTTTGACAGGCTTCCTTCCTTTATCTTTCTTGACAGATGCTCCTGATGGTCCCGCAGCTGATTCAATAAATCTTGCACAAGAAGCAACAATCAAGATTTTCATGTGTAAAGAATAGGGAGCGTTAGCGAAATCTTGCAAAATAGGGGCCAGGTCAATAATTTCATCACAAAAGATCATAATATTCATTAAATTTCATCCTTTGGCACTTGTTAGGGGCTCATTGAGCAATGCGGGCCTAGTGGTGTGGGTTTCCATAGGTTGGCAGTTGTTTGCAGCTCCACCATTGAAAACAGAGGCCACGAGATGGAGACCTGCATACAACATGTCATCATGTGGGACCCGCATACAACATTCCATCATGCGGGACCCACAAAGTATGTGGACGTTTCAGGCTTGGTCACTTAAGGCTCGACATTAGAAAGGTTGTGGGTTGGGAACTACAGGAGGTTGCCATGTAATAGACATTTTGAAGACAATAGCTAGGAGGCGATGGCCCACACATTGCAGTCTATAGCATCAGGTCTACAAAGAAGTGTTCATTGCTTATCATTTTTGATCAGATGACAGAGATTAGAGTGGACCTCGCAAGGTGGGTGGTAGGTAGGACACAACCGCTTTCATAATGGTGATCACAGAATGATGAGCCATAGACGGTGGCCCACAAAGGTACACCCATGGTGTGAAGAGTTAGTCATTTTATGTTTTGAAGGTCTGACAAAAATAACAAGGTCAGGGCCCGCACTGTCAGAGGGCAGACATCGTTGGCCGTTGGGAAATAGTGATGACCATAGGGCGACCCATGGATGGTGGAACACAAGGGCTAGCCTGTAAAGTTTCAACACTTGGTGAATTTGTGAGGCCCGAAGGGTGAGCAGACAGGTTAGCTTTGTCATTTTGGGTTAGGCATTGTCAATGGCAGAAAAGGGTGGATGAAGGTCCACGAGAAACAACCCACAAAGTCTTATTTGTTTGAATGTATGCTGGTGGCGAATGACCAGGCAGGATCCGCAATGCGGGAGGGAGGCATATGATGGTTATTCAAAATGGCAGCATGGGAAAGAGCCATCTACATGGAGCGGCCCACACAAGTGGACCCACAAGGATTGGTAGTCAGCGTTTAGATTTTGCTTAAGTTTTCAACTTCGTTCAGACGGCGACTAGGAGGGTGTGGGCCGCAAAGGGCCGAAAACCCTGGTTAAAAACGGTCACGACAAGGTCTAGTTCTGCACGAGCATTTGGAGCTTGGAATTTAATAGTTTTCAACTTTCTAGTTTATGGGTTTTGTGCGGAATCTGATGGTATCTCAACTGTTTTTAAGATTTCAATGAGTTTTCCTTTAAAATTTAAGATGTTTTGAAAAACGTAACTCAAAGTATGTGGACACGAAGGCAACAATGGACTCACCTGGTGATCCTGATGAAGATCGACGATGAAGGCACTCAGGTTCATCCTTGAAGCAATGTAGGCACGAAGGCGGTAGAGGCAAGAGGCGTGCTAACAAATTTCAGAGGGAATGTCAGTGAAAATGATATCTCAACCTTGCTATTTATAGGATATTTGACGATAAATGCCAGCATTAAATGATGTGTGGTGATCAGATAGTTTGGTGAACACTCATTTCAAAATGACCGGTGAAAGGAGAGGCAGAGCCCATGAGGTGAAGGGCAATGAAGGGTTCACCATCTGAGATTTAGCGATAGGGCGGTGATGGAAGACATGGGGCTCACCATGTGGGCAGATGTCCTAAGTCAACCTCCATTAGAATGGCGAACATAAGGTAGCAACCCACAAGGAGCAGCCCGCAATGGCAGACCCGCTAGAGGCAATGGACGCCAGTCCATTTATGAAGGGAAAACTCCCAAGGAAAGACCACAAAGGCTAATGGCTTAGAATTTTCAAGGGTGGTGAAACTTGATCAGTTCAATATGATGAATTTAGGGATCATGACCATTTTAACACTCAAAAATAGGGGCACACAAAATGAGGAAAAAAAAAAGTGACCTGATGAAGGTGAAAAGAGAGGGTCCCCGTTTTGAACGGGGTATGTGTGTTATAGGCACAACAAGAAGTACAAAAATGTGAAGATTCTAGAAATATTGCTAATGAATCTTATCAAGCATATAAGTATAGGCCGTTAGAACTGAAAATTTCCATCTAAAACCCTAAGGTTTTCCCATTTTGAATTTAATATTTTCCATTAAAAACTTAAGGGATTCTCTTCATTTTACCCTACATTTTCCTATATTTTCATAATATTTCATTTACCGCTTTACTCCCATTTAAATTCCCATTCATTTGCTATATTTTCCATTAAAAAATCTTTTTCCATCCATATATACCTTGCACCATATACCGCTGACTTAGCATTTATTTGAAATCTCATTTACCGCTTTACCACGGCCTCCCACAAAGGGGCCTGCGGTATGGCGGTAGCGGTTAGCGGGCAGGCATAAAGTGCTTACCGCACCACCACACATGATTAAGTCATTCACTGCGGTAGCATGGTAAATAGTCAAATGCTCGACAGGGACAAGCAGTCAATAACAGAGTAGCAAGCATAAAGTGTTTACCGTGGTAACGCACGCAGTTCAACCATAGACCACGGTGACTGTGGTAAACCATTAGCAAATGGAGGTAAGGCACCAACGAGGTAGTGGTAACAGTCGGCTATGAAGCGATGAGTAGCTAGCGGTTTGCAGAGCGGCTACCGTGGTACCGCTGGCAGTCAAGCCAGTGATCGCGGTAGCGCGGTAGACACGGAGATAACCGTCATGGTGAGCAGAGATGGCAACGAAGGATAACGGTTAGCAGTTATCGTAGAACCACGGGGAGTAGCCAGATAGACCGTGGTGGTGGCAGTAAGAGGAGATGGAAGTCGTAATAGTCAATGGTGCGACCCGTCAAAGTCAAAAGCGATAAAAGAAATAAATGCACAGAGCGATTGAAATGTCAAAGAAAAATCAAAGGTTTCCAAAGTATTAAATTAAAATCAAATGTCAAACTATGTAAAGATATTTGATTTTACTGACAAGGCAATTAATTAAATATTTTATTTAACTGTGAAGAATGTAAACGACCATAATTAGAAAATTGAAGGGTAACGACCCTTGAGATGAAATGTATAAATATTTTGTAAGGTAGAATAGAAAAAGGCAATAGTTAGAATAGGAGTTAGATTTTTCCCGAGAAGGGACTGGAATGTAAATAATGACAGACTTTCTTGAAGTAGAATCAATGGAGAAAATATTTTAAAATGGTGAATTTCTTTTGGTGTTCAGTTGTTGTGATAAATAAAATTCATATCCTTTATTTTTGGTTGTCTCCAACGTGGGATCTTTTAATCATTTAAATCAGCATATCAAGTATATCTCTGGTTTATCAAAATGCACTCTCATTCTGTGTTCTTTAATTAACTGGTGTCTGCAAGTCAAAATTAAATTCTCTTGATAAATCACAGTGGTTTTGAGATTTCTTTTGGATTGTTGAAGTAGAACCTGATAGAGAAACATTCCAGCACTGTTTATGGAAGTCATAGACTTAGTAAATTTTTATGCCAGCCATAGAATTTTCAGAGTGCCTAACAACTAGAGTTAAGCCAATAAGAGGAAACACATATCATTTTTTGACTCCGTTTCCCATGTGGATAGAAGGCACTGATCTACCACGACCTAGAGATATAAATCAATATCAAACAATTTATTCAAAAAACCTTTCATTTGTGCAGTAGGAGTAGGAGTAGTTGTAGTAATTTTATCTATCCACTTCCCTTTGCCATTGTGGATAGATTGTTTCACCAGTAAATACATTTTAAATCTGCAACATACACATAGGTGCACCCACCTAGGTTTTGCAGAGCCTGAAGAGCAGAAGGTACAATTGCATCAATTGGCCTTATTAGTTGGCTAAAAGCATTGTGAGAGCTTGGCAACCTCTCATGGTTCAAACTTGCATTTTTGAGACCCAACATAGGCTACAAGGAGAAGAAATCCACCAAAATGAATATTTAACATGCATTATCATGGAAGATGTATCACACCAATCACAAGCTACAACAAGGAATTTTTATACTTCATTAGATGATAATGCTTTCTTAGAATATTCAAATGACTTAAGCTAGAAAAATTCATGCATGTCATGTTCTAATAATGAAGAATCTCACCAAGATTATTTTTATATGCAAGAGATTGAAAAAGACATTGATATACCTTTTGAAGACAATGATCAAGTAACTATATAGGATGAAGATTGTGAGCATGTTGGGATATATCTTCTCGAATAAAAACCAATTGAGGATGTTGATTATGGATAATTTCTAAAATAAATACATGTAGATTCATTATCTCAGTTATATCTAGATTCAAGAACAAGTGAAATATTTCATGAAATTGAAAAAATTAGTCTTTTACATGGTTTAATACTTCATGAATATAATTATGATTTTCAGACCTATGATGCAAGATGAGTGCTACATCCAAAATAACGTCCTCATAAAGTGGAAATTATGTCTATCAGGTGACTGAATATTGGATGTTGTGGTTGTTTTGCTGATATCTAGTTGTCATTGATGTTAACACTATTAGCATTAATGTCTTTAAGACTGTATATGTCGAGGACATTGAGAAATTTGTAATAAAATATGTTGAAGTTTGTCTATGAAGCAGTGAAGATCAGTATGATGGAAAGTTTAGTATGCTGATGGTGAGAAGTTGTGGATTAAAGGGTTTTTTTTTTGGTGTATCTAGTTTATCCATCGAAAGTTCCAGAGGTTCGCATGAAGATTTGATCAAGTTATGAGTTTATATGTTTCGACAGTTATTCTGTTACTATAGTTGGTGTTCCTGGAAGAAGATAATGTGATTTTGGTAATTTGAGTTGTTGTGAATGCTCCTATGGTGCTTGTGGATGTTTCTAGATCATTATATATCTATGTTGCATGTTTGCATTAATCATTGTGCTCGCGATCGATGATTTTCTCTTGTGTGTTCATGTTTTCCATGTTCATGGACGACAGGGTGACTGTGGCATGTTGTGGATCTTCAAGGAATAATATTTGAAGGTGTTCTATGTTCAAGGATATTTTTTTGGGTCTCCACTATATTGTGGCTAACCTTGGTAGATTCACATTAATAATCTTTATTGTTTTGGGCTGACAATTTTTATTCATCTTATTATTTTGTTGAAGCCAACATGTAGCGATGTAATTCCTTGTTGCAGATATATATAAGTGATTTTTTCTTCATTTGAAGGAGAGCGAGAAAGTGTGTATGCACGAATAATGTTCTAAATCTTTCGAAGGAAGAAAAAAGTGTGAAGAAAAGTGAAGAAGAGTGAACAAGTGTTCTTGTGCTTAATTGAAACTGTAATTAGGCATTAGCAGATGCTACTTTCTCAATTCAAAATTTGGATGGTTGTAATCTGAATTTTTCTATAAGCAGTGATCTCTAGGCAGTGTTCCTAAATGCATGTGCATTCCCCATTTATTCTTCTTATAATTTTAATAGAATATAAACTTTTGGATTAATCTCCACCGTGGTTTTTCCCCTAACAAGTTTTCCACACAAAACATCTTGGTGTTATGTGTGTTTTTGATGTGTTGATGGTTTTATGTTTTCACAGTTATGTTGGAAAAACAAGAATAAACAACTGAGAGGGGTGGATGAATCAGTTGTCACAAAATTTAATACTTATTAACCTTTAATCTCAAGTCTGATAATTAACAATGAAAGCATGAATCAACAGCATATCAGAAACACATGAACACCAAGGTTTTATATGTGGAAACCCTGTTAGGGGAAAAACCATGGTGGATGTTAGTCCACAAGATTATACCCTATTAGAAGTATAATGAAAAATGAATAAGGAATGCACATGCATTCAGGCGCACTACCTAGAGATCACTACTCAAATGGGAAGGCTCACTACCTTACAAAAACAATCAGATTAAAACCATTTGAAGGAACTAAGAAATTAGCTTCTACAAAAGCCTGATGACAGTTCTGGTTAGGCATAGAAACACTTCTTCACGCTTCACTCAATATTCTTCACACTCTTCTCTGAAATCAAATGATCTGATCTTTATTCACACATTTCATATTCACACTTCATATATATTCACAGAGCACACTCCAAAATGAGGAAAAAATCACTCTTATATATTCGCTACATGAATTTACATTAACAACTCTGTTAGTCACAAATAAGGAATAAATGAATTACAAACTATTGGCCCAATTCATGAATAAATCTCAATGCATACCAACCTAAGTTAGTAACAACATAATTAATACCTAAATAAACATCCTCAAACATGCCAAACAATAAAAAATTAGTCCATAAGGATCCACAACATGCTACCACCATCATGTCACCCAAGATCATGAACACTTGAACACACAAAGGAAAAATCTTTGATCATGAACACACCGATCAATGCAGACATACCAAAATGATAGAGCATGATCTAGAAACATCACTGAATGTCTCAGGAGCATACACAATAGTTCAATTTACCAGAAATGCATTCTCTTCTTCCAAGAACACCTGCTATCGTAACAGAATAATTGTACAAACTCAAAAATTCATAACTTTCTCCAATCTTGATGCACACCACTGAAACTTATAGAAAACATACTAAATAGGCTCAGAAACAAACCCTTTATTGTGTGACTTTTTATTATCAACTCACAAAACTTTCCACCATTTTGATCTTCATAGCTTCACAGATTGCCTATAACATATTTATTCTAATTTTCTGAATATCCTTGACATATACAGCCTTTAGAATCATCAATGCTAATAGTGTTGACATCAATGACAACCACATATCAGAAATAAAACCATAACATCCAACAATCTCCCCCTTTGGCATTGATGGAAACACATGATGTGAAAAATACCATCAACACAATTATCTTCTCTCAAACTGTCTCCTTCTTCTCATACTATTCTTCTGCCTCTTACATTACTCTTCTCCCATTTTCTTCCTCAAAGGTTTTTCACATTAATCTTCTCCCCCTTTGACATTAATGGAAAAGGTACACAAGCTCTGAACCACATATTTGAATCATTTGACTACTCCCCCTGATTAGTAGCCACCACAACATCAATCTAAAACAAGATATGACTATGAGTGCACAAATTGATGTAAAGACTTGCATCTTAGTTCGGATTAGGAGGGGAAATCACCCCTAACTTTCCTCTGAGATACTAAAAAGTATCTTTAGGCAATGGTTTAGTAAAAATATCTACAATTTATTCCTTTGTGGGCACATACTCCAGTCTGACTTCTTTATCACTCACTTTGTCTCTCAAAAAGTGATATTTAATAGATATATGTTTTGTCTTTGAATGTAGCATCGGATTCTTAGAAATTTTTATGGCACTGGAATTGTCACAAAATGTAGCAATAGGCTCATCATACTCAATTTTGATATCTTTCAACATCTACCTCATCCACATTACTTGAGTAAAATTTTTTGTAGCATCAATATATTCTACCTCAGCAGGAGATAAGGAAATGGAATTCTTCTTTTTACTTAGCCAAGATACCAACTTATTCCCTAAGAAGATTGCACCACCACTTGTGTTTTTCCTGTCATCCACATCTCCTACCCAATATGTATCTGTAAAGGCGTTCAAAGTAAGATCATCATCCTTAGGATGCCATAGCCCAAAATCAACTGTTCCTTTTAGGTATCTAAAAATTATCTGCAGTCACATGTGATTCCTTCAGATCAGATTGATATCTAGAAACCATACATACAACATTCATAATGTCTGATTTGGTCTGAGTAAAATAGAGTAATCCACCAATCATTGAAATGTACCTTGGTTGATTAGCTTTAGGAGAATCATCATTTTGTGTTAACTTGCATCCAGTTACCATGGGTGTACTAATTGGTTTTGAGTCTTCCATTCCAAAATTTTCAGTAACTCTCTTACATATTTGGACTGAGATATGAAGATTCCATCATCTAACTGGGTAATTTGCAATCCTCAAAAAAATTTCAGCTCTCCTATCATTGACATCTCAAATTGATTTTTCATTTCATCAGAAAAATTCATACATAAGTCATCATAACCTTCAAAAATAATGTCATCAACAAAGACTTCAATAATCAACTCTTTATCCTAATCCATCTTGAAATACAGATTGTTGTCAATAGTACCTTTATTGAATCCAAGCTTCAACAAGTATTTATCTAGTCTAGCATACCAAGCTTTGGGGGATTTTTTGAGTCCATATAATGCTTTCTTTAATCGACAAACCATGTCTTTTTCAACAGTCAATAGAAATCCATCTTGTTTCTCAACATAAACTACTTCTTCTAACTCACCATTCAGAAATGCCGACTTCACATCCATTTGATAGAATTTGTAATTCTTGAAAGTAGCATAAGCAAGAAATAACCTTACAGCTTCAATTCTAGCAATAGGGGCAAACGTTTCTTCAAAATCAATACCTTCCATCTTTGAGTATCCTTTACATACTAGTCTTGTTTTATTTTTTATCACTTCACCTTGTTCATTCAGCTTATTTTGAAAGACCCGTTTGGTTCCAATCACATTTTTATCTTGAGGTTTGGGAACAAGAATCCATGTACCATTTTTCTCTATTTGCATCAATTCTTCCTTCATTGCTTCCATCCAATATTCATCTTTACATGCTTCATTAACATTTCTAGGCTCAATTATGGAAATCAAACAATATTCTTCTGCAATTCTTCTTCTAGTGTGCACACCTTTCTTCTTATCTCCTATAATCTGACTTTTAGAATGATTTAGCTTTAAATACCTTGGGACTTTGGGATTCTCTCTGACTTCTGGTTCTTTTGTTCTCTCTTATGCACTTCCACTAGCTTCTCCTTCATGATTCTCTTGATTCACCGAAACAATTTGAACTTGATTATGTGTCTAAGTAGTCTTTCCATTATCATTACTATCTTTTTGGTCATCTGAATCATATCCATAGTATCTAGATTATCTAACAGTGTCTTCATCAACTCTGACATTTTCACTTTCAACCAGTTTCTTCAATCTTCTATTTTAGCACTGGTAGGCTTTGCTCTTAGTAGAGTAACCCAGAAAGATTCCTTCATCACTTCTAGCATAAAACTTGCCAATATCTTCATCTCTCTTGATATAACATCTACTTCCAAAGATTTTGAAATAATTAACAGTTGGATTATAACCAAACCATAGCTTAAAAGGAGTGTTACCAGAATTACCATTAACATTTACCCAATTGATAGTGTATACAACAGTGCTTACAACTTCTCTCCAGTAGATATGGGGAATATTACCTTCCAAAATCATAGTTCTAGCAGCATCTAGAATTGTTTTGTTCTTCCTTTCAACAACTTTGTTCTATTGAGGGGTTCGGGGAGTAGCTAACTATTTTTTGATTCCATGCTCTTCACAAAATGAATTGAACTCCCGAGAAGTGAATTCACCACCTCTGTCTGATCTTAAGCATTTAACCTTCAAACCTATCTCATTTTCTGCCATAGCCTTGAAACATTTGAAATTTTCTAGTGCTTCATGTTTTTCTATCAAGAAAGCAACCCATATCATCCTAGAGTAATCATCAATAATCAACATAAATTACCTTTCTCCTTGTAGACTTCTGATTCTGGATGGACCACATAGATCAGTATGAACCAACTCTGGTACTCCATTTGAATTATGTTGTTTGCTCCGAAAAGAAATTCTTGTATGCTTTCCCATCTAACATTCCTTGCATATATTGTTTGTAGGATTCACTAACTTAGGTAGATCTCTAACTACTTGTGTGGAGCTTACCTTGATAATGTTATCAAAATTCACATGACATAGCCTCATATGCCATAGATAGCTTACATCAACTTAAGCAATTAAACAACTTTCATTAGCAGCACTCAGGTGAAAAACGTTACCTCTTGTCTTTGTACCTGAAACAATTACATTTCCAGAGATTCCCAATATCCTGCACTTTCCATCTTTGAACTGAATATTGTATCCATTGTCTACCATTTTTCCAACACTCAACAAGTTATGCTTCAATCCTTCAACATAAAGGACATCATTAGTATTATATTTACCACCAAGAGAAATAGTGCCTCTGCCACAAATTACACTAGCAGTGTTATCTCCAAATCTTACACAACTGTCATACTTTTCCAAGATCATGTACTTTCTTTTGTCACCAGTCATATAATGTGAGCATCTGTTGTCAATCACCCACTCATCCTTTTCATCAATTATGGCTACCAGAGCTTTCTCAATATTCTGATTGTTAGCAAATTCAGTGGAAACCGTACCATTTTCCTTGATATAAATGAATACCCATCCATCTTCATTTCGAGTTTCTTTATCAAATTCATCATCAGTAACACCTTCTTCAGCATAATAACATTTCTTGTGAAATCTAGACTTGTCAGGTTTATACTTAGAAACTCTTTCAGGACACCTTGATGCAAAATGACCTATCTTATTGTAAGAGAAACACTTATAAGGAAACTTTCCTTTATACTTACCTTGACCTTTGGATTCTATTTTCACAATCAATGCTTCTAGCTCTTCTAGCTCTCTTTCTTCATCTTGAATATGTTTCATCTCATCTTCATACTTGAATGTTTTTCTAGAACTTTCTCCTAGATCATATCTCTATTGGCTTTTTCTGGATATAGTAGCCTTGAATACAAATTATGTTTTAGGAGTAGACTCACCAAATTCACTCAACTCAAAGGCAACAAGTTTACCGATCAGCATGTCTCTTGTCACATTTATTACTATCCTGAGTTCTTCAATAGCATGAGCTTTCATTTTGTAAGAAGTAGGCACTAATCTGAGCACTTTAGCCACAATCTCATCTTCATCCATGACTCCACCGACACATCTAATACCCATCACTAGTTCATTTACCTTCTAAATGAAAGCAACAATGTTTTCATCTTCACTCATCTTCAAGTTCTCCCACTTGCCTTTCAAACTTGTTAGCTTAGAAATCTTCACTTTTGCATATCCTTCATACAATGTTTCCAATTTCTTCCATATCTCATGTGTTGTCTGCAGACCTATCACATTTTTCATCTTTGAATCTATCAAAGCACTTAGTAATGCCTCTATAGCCCTAATATTAGTTTCAGCTTCTTTGATTTCATTAGGAGTAGTGGGACCATTATGTGGAATATTATATATGTTCTTTATAATCTTCCAGAAAGGTTCACCAATTCACTTCCAATGACACTCCATTCCAACCTTCCACAAAGATTAATTTGTACCATTGAATCTGGGACTATCCTTCTTGTATGGTACCATCTCGGATCACCTCAAGCTATTAAACTTCTTCATAGGAACCTGCTATGATACCAATTGTTGGAAAAAAAGGAATAAACAAATGAGAGGGGGGGTGAATTAGTTGTCACAAAATTTAATACTTATTAACCTTTAATCTTAGATATGATAATTAAAAATGAAAGCATGAATCAACAACATATCATAAACACATGAACACCAAGATTTTATACGTGGAAACCCTGTTAGGGGAAAAACCACGGTGGATGTTAGTCCACAAGATTATACCCTGTTAGAAGTATAATGAAAAATAAATAAGGAGTGCACATGCATTCAGACGCACTGCCTAGAGCTCATTGCTCAAAGGGAAGCATCACTGCCTTACATAGAAAAAATAGATTAAATCCATCTGATGAGGTTGAACTAAGAAATTAGCTTCTACAAAAGCCTGATGACAATTCTGGTTAGGCACAGAAACACTTCTTCACACTTCGCTCAATCTTTTTCACACTCTACTCTAAAATTGAATGATCTAATCTTTAATCACACATTTTGCATTCACACTTCATATATATTCATAGAGAACACACCAAAATGAGGAAAAAATCACACTTATATATATGCTACATGAATTTACATTAACAACTCTATTGACCACAAATAAGGAATAAATGAATTACAAACTGTCAGCCCAATTCATGAACAAATCTCAATGTGTACCAACCTAAGTTGGTCACAACATAATTAAGACCTAAATCAACAACGTTGAACATTCCAAACAATAAAAAACTAATCGATAAGGATCTGCAACACACTACCACCATTATGTCGGCCAAGAACATGAACACTTGAACACGCAAAGGAAAAATATTTGATCATGAACACATCATTCAATGTGGATGTACCACAATGATAGAGAATGATCTAGAAACATCACTGAATGTCTTGGGAGCATACACAACAATTCAATTTACTAGAAATGCATTCTCTTCTTCTAGAAACACCTGCTATAGTAAAGAAATAACTGTAGGAACTCATAAATTCATAACTTTCTCCAATATTGATGTGCACCATTGAAACTTTCAGACAACATAATAGATAGGCTCAGAAAAAAAACCCTTTAATGCATAACTTCTAATTCTCATCTGATAGAACTTTCCACCATTCTGATCTTCACAGCTTCAAAGACTACCTGCAACATATTTTTTCTAATTTTCTCAATATCCTTGACATATACAGCCTTCAAAATCATCAATGCTAATAGTGTTGACATCAATGACAACCACATATCAGCAACACAACCATAACATCCAACATGTTATTAATCAGATCTGATAATAAGGTTAATAAATTAAATAAGTTTGAAATTCTATGACAACTGATTCACCCCCCCTCTCAGTTGGCTACCCTTGTGTTGCCAACAATTGGTATTAGAGCCTAGTTCCTCGAAATAAGTTTAACAACTTGGGAAAGATCTAGTAAATTAATTCAATGGATTCAAGCAATCTTCAACAATAACTTTTGATGGCCCTAGATGATCTCGATCAGTCAAAATTTAAATTTCGTGAATTGTAAGAAAATCTCATGAATGTTGATAAATTCATTGATTCATTGAAAGATAAAATCAATAAGCCTAGGAAGAGGAGAAGGGAAATTTGTGATCAGATCAAGCAGATAGATGGTAAGAGCATTGAAGATGAACAATTGAGTCAAGCCCTGAAGGAAAAGACAAAATAATGTGAAAAGCTTACTAGAGATAATACAGTCCTAAAGCATGAAATGGAATCTATTATGATGAGGATGACCAAGGATATTGAAGACAAAAAGAAGAATGAAGAGAAGATTGTTCAGTCCTTGAAAGAGAAATCTGAAGAATGTAGCCAAATTACTGATGGATTCAATCATTTGGAGCTTGAATTGCAACAATCCAGGAATAATGAAGAAGAGCTTGAAAAACAGATTGTTGATCTCAGAGATGAACTTGCTACTGTAAATGAATTCAAAGAGAAGTTCAAGATTAGCTCAGCTAAGCTTGATGAACTAATTAAAATTTAAAGGATTGAAGGTGACAAGAGAGGTCTTGGATATGAGGGAGGAGAAAGTTCTAGATCTAGACAAAGGCGATTTAGGCAAGGAAATTAGATGAACAAATCTGGAAGGTATCTGATAAGACAACCTAATGCTCAAAGATTCAATGGTAACTATTTTGTTTGCAATAAATTTGGTCATATGGCTTCTCAATGTAGAATTAGAATGAATTAAAGTGGTCCATCATTCTTTGTTAGAGATGAACAACTTTTATAGAGATGTCAGATGTTATACATGCAATAGATTTGGACATATTGCTAACAAGTGTAGGTCAAGAGAAAATCAATGGAACACCTGGTCTGGACAAAGAAATGTGGTGTGTTGTAACTGCAACAAATTTGGTCACATTGCTAGATTTTGTAGAAGCAAAAAGGGTCTGGTAAATCAAAGGAGAAACATGCAGAAAGATGAAAAAGGAAAAAGGAAAGTCACTACAGTTGAGATCAGGAAGCAAATGAAGAAGATATGGATGAAGAAGAGTCCCTCTATTGAAGAAAATGAGACTACACCAAAATCTAGATGTGGTAATTCCTCTGGGAATTAGATTAATGCCTCTGGCCTAGGGGGAGTTATCAAGAAAATCCTTCAAACCCCTTGTCGGTAGTTGGTACCGGGATATCGATGAGTGTAGTGATTGCATTGATGATCTACAAATGCCGCTAGGACTATGATGCTAGAAGGAAATGTTCCTCATATCTATTGGAGAGAAGTTTTGAGTATTGTTGTTTATATCCTCAACTAGGTACAAATCAAAGGTGATATTGGTAAGATCCCTTTTGAGCTATGGACTGGTCATAAGCCTACTGTTAGATATTTCAAAATTTTTGGGAGTAAATTTTATATCAAAAGAGATGAAGATATAGGAAATTTTGATGCTAGGAGTTATGAATGAATCTTTCTTGGTTATTCTACTAAGAGTAAGGTCTATTGGTGCTACAATAAGAGATTAAGGAAAATGGTTGAAATTGCAAATGTTAAGGTTGATAAAGACATTGCTAAACCATCCAGAAGCTCTGGATATAACTTTGATGATCAAAATGACAGTACAAACCAAGGTCGGACTTAAAATCAATTTCAGATCATTCTGGTGAATCAAGAAGATCAAGAGGAAGGAGAAACTAGTAAAAGTGCAGAAGAGAGATCACAAGAGCCTGAAGTTTGAGAACATCCTAAGACTCCAAAGTATGTGAGATTAAATCATTCAAAAAATTAGATTGTAGGTGATAAGAACAAAGTGTCCAGACTAGGAGAAGAATGGTAGAAGAATATTATTTTATTTCAAAGATTGAGCCTAATAGTGTCAATGAAGCATGCAAAGATGAACATTGGATTGAATAAATGAAAGAAGAACTATAGAAAATTGAGAAGAATATTACATGGATTCTTGCTCCTAGACCTAAGGACAAAAATGTAACTAAATGGGTCTTTAGAAAGAAACTGAATGAACAAGGTGAAGTTATCAAAAACAAAGCAAGATTGGTGTGTAAAGGATATTCTCAGATGGAAGGAATTGAATTTGAAGAAAAAAATTCTCATGTTGCTAGAATTGAGGTTGTGAGATTGTTTCTTTCTTATGTTGTTTACAAAAACTACAAGTTTTATTAGATGGATGTCAAGTCAACATTTCTAAATGGTAAACTGAATGAAGAAGTATATATTGAGCAACCTGATGGATTTAAATTGACTAATCAAGGAGATATGGTTTTTTGATTAAAGAAAGAATTATATGGACTCAAGCAAGCCCCTAGAGCTTGGTATGCCAGATTGGACAAATATTTGTTGAAGATTGGATTTAACAAAGGTGTTGCTGATAGTAATCTATATTTTAAAATTGATGATGATAAAGATTTGATTATGGAAATCTTTGTTGATGATCTCATTTTTGGAGGAAATGATGGTTCGTGTATGAATTTTATTGATGAGATGCAGAATGAGTTTGAGATGTCAATGATTGGAGAGATGAAATTATTTCTAGGATTGCAAATTACTCAGTTAGATAAAGAGATTTGTATATCTTAGTCCAAGTATATGAGACAATTGCTAAAGAATTTTGGTATGGAAGATTAAAATCTAGTTGGTACACCTATGGTGACCAAATGTAAGTGGACAATAGATGATGATTCTCCTATGGAAAATCAGACTAGATACAAATCCATGACTGATGGATTACTTTATTTGACTCAAACTAGACCTAATATAATGAATGTTGTATGCATTTTTGCAAGATTTCAAGCTAATCCTAAGGAATATCATGTGACTACTGTGAAGATAATTTTCAAATACTTGAAGGGAACAATTGATTTTGGCTTGTGGTATCCTAAAGATGATGATCTTAATTTGAGTGCTTTTACTGATGTTGATTGGGTAGGAGATGTGAATAAAATAAAGAGTACTAGTGGTGGTGCATTTTTCTTGGGAAAGAAGTTGATTTCACGATTAAGTAAAAAGAAGAATGCCATTTCTTTATCTACTACAGAGGAAAAATACATTGTTGTTGCCAACAATTGTACTCAAGTATTGTGGATGAAGCAGATGTTGAAAGATATCAGAGTTGTGTATGATGAACCTATTTCCATATTTTTTGATAATTCAAGTGCAATTAACATTTCTAAGAATCTGGTGCTGCATTCAAAGACCAAGCATATATCTATCAAGTTTCACTTTTTGAGAGACAAGGTGAGTGATAAGGAACAGATTGTAGACATCTTTACTAAGCCATTTCCTAAGGATACTTTTGTGTATCTCAGAGGGAAGCTAGGGGTGATTACCCCTCCTAATTAGAACTAAGATGCATTGTCTTACATCAGTCTATGCATTTCACAGTCATATCTTGATTCAGATTGATGTTGTGGTGGTTGCTACTCGGGGGGAGGAGTCAGATGTTTCAAATATGTGGTTCAGAGATTGTGTGTACCTTTTAAATTGATTTCAAAGGGGAAGAAGAGCAATGTGAAAAATTGGGAATTATCTAAGGAGAAGAAGTCATGACAAAAGAGTCAGAACCTAAGGGGGAGTAAGTATTGGAGTTAGTTGTGTTGATGGTGTTTTTCACATCATGTGTTGGCATCAATATCAAAGTGGGATATTGTTGGATGTTGTGGTTGTCTTTCTGATATGTGGTTGTCATTGATGTCAACACTATTAGCATTAACGTCTTTAAGACTATATATGTCGAGGATATTGAGAAAATTGTAATAAAATATATTGAAGGTTGTCTATGAAGTAGTGAAGATCAGTATGAGGGAAAGTTCAGTATGTTGATGGTGAGAATTTTTGGATTAAAGGGTTTTTTTTTTTTTGTATCTATATTATCCACCGAAATTTTCAAAGGTTCACATGAAGATTTGATCGAGTTATAAGTTTCTATGTTTCGACAATTCTTTTGTTACTGTAGCTAGTGTTCCTGGAAGAAGATAATGTGATTCTGTTAATCTGAGTTGTTGTGAATTCTCCTATGGTGCTTGTGGATGTTTATAGATCATGATCTATTTTTGTTGCATGTTCACATTGATTATTGTGCTCACGATGAGTGATTTTCTCTGGTGTGTTCATGTTTTTCATGTTCATGGCTGACAAGGTGACTGTGGCATGTTGTGGATCTTCGAGGAATAATATTTGAAGGTGTTTTGTGTTCGAGCATATTGTTTTGGGTCTCCACTATGTTGTGTCTAACCTTGGTAGATTCACATTAATAATCTTTTTTTTTTGGGGCCGATAGTTTGTATTCATCTTATTATTTTGTTGAAACCGACATGTAGTGATCTAATTCCTTGTTGCGGATATATATAAGTGATTGTTTCTTAATTTGAAGGAGAGTGAGAAAGTGTGTATGCATGAATAAATTTCTAAATATTTTAAAAGCATAATAGAGTGTGAAGAAAAGTGAAGAAGAGTGAAGAAGTGTTCATGTGCTTAATCAAAGCTACAATCAGGCATTAGCAAATGCTACTTTCTCAGTTCAAAATCCGGATGGTTGTAATCCGAATGTTTATGTAAGATAGTGATTCTTACTTTGTATTTGAGCAGTGATCTCTAGGAAATGTGTCTGAATGCATGTGCATTACTCATTTATTCTTCTTATAATTTTAACAGATTATAAACTTGTGGATTAACCTCCACCGTGGTTTTTCCCCTAACAGGGTTTCCACACAAAAATTCTTGGTGTTATGTGTGTTTCTGATGTATTGATGGTTTTATGCTTTTAGGGTTATTAATTAGATTTAAGAATAGGGGTTACTAAATTAAATAAGTTTGAAATTTTGTGACAACTAATTCACCCCCCCCTCTCTCAGTTGTTTGATCTTGTGTTGCCAACACTAATATGTTTGGAATAATCAAGTATGGATGCCTATGAAAGTGACTACCTAGTTTGTATCTTTCCTCATTTTTTTTCAATTGTAGTATATTATCATTTTGATTATGGGAATTTGGGAAATAGAACACATTTTTGGATTAATCACAAACCTAATGAGTTGCCTCAATTATTATTTTTTCTCAATCATGTCATGAAGTTTGAGAATAGTAAAATGAAAACTTATTTTTTTGAAAATAAGGATAAGTTTGCAAGACTTAGAATTATAAGTACCACCTTGTTACTTTTGAACATATTGAGAAATCCTATAAGGTAAGTGTTATTTCTTTATGTCTTAGCATCATTTATCGAAAGAGTCCTTATGTACATAGTTGGATTTAATTAAGTTGATTTAGTTTCACTTCTCTTTTTTTTGGTTTATTTTTTATTATAAAAGAAGGGAAAGGGCCCCAATCCTAAAATTTTAAAACATTAAAATCATATTAAGTAAATATCATAGAGGCGCGCAGGCCTAAAGAAATAGCAAAGGGTACGTATGCCCAAAGAAACAAAAAAATAACAAAAAAATAGAGAGCCTAGGAAACAAAACTTAGGAATCGACTAACATATCAATTCCCAATCATCCAAGGTTTTATCAAGGGAGATTTCCTTCCTCCTTATCTTTTTTTTTAGCATCATTGTTAACATACATAGTCTCCCTTGTATTACCTTTAGACTGCTTATTTTTTTGTTTATTGGTTTGTTAGTTTAGGTTTGGTTTTTACTTTCTTTATGGTATGGTCAGGGGGGCCTTTCATTTTATTTTTGGGTTGTTTTGCAAGTTCAACAATAAATTCAATTATCTAAGGAAATATTTGAGTATATCTTTGAGAAACACTAGTCATATCTCTGTGAATGGTTAGAGATATTTTTGTGGTGTCAGATGATTTGGATACTTGCTTTAGGACTTGATGAATCAAAGGTTTGATCTAACTTTAAAAATTCTTAAATCTTATATCTTTCACATATTTAAAGGATCCTGAGGTGATCTAGAGGTTTCTATGTGACATTGTGCTAATTCAAAAATCATAATTTCTTGCTTTAGAGCCATTGTGATTCTCAACCCTAATAGTAGACTTTATTTCTTGCAAGTTGAAAAGGAAAAGAAAAAAAGAAGAAAATTAGAAGAAATAAATGATGAAAATAAAAGAAATTCAAATTTTTGGGAGGATTCAAATATCTCTATCAGGGCTATAGACTCCTGGTTGGTAGTAGAGATATGTTTGAGAGAATCACAATGACAACATCATTGGGGCTAGGGATTCCTGACTAGCAACAATACAATCCCTAGGTTTCTGTTGAAATGGAATCATTCATGTAGCTTAACACGATGGAGCAAAGGCTCCTATGGTTACTTAAGGATGGAAATGAATAAATTTGCACACTTGGATTCCTAGTGTACAGAAAGTTAGATCAACCATAGATTTTGATTCCTTGATCCTATGTTCTAATTTTTTGGCCTAGTATGCAAACTATAACCATATATTTTGGGTTTGTGATTCTTGTTTATCATTGAAATGATTTGGAGCATTCCCCTAGTAAATTCACCATTTTTTGTGCCTTGCACACACACCTGTTGAAAGTGAGGACCCCCTCTTTTATTTTTAATTGATTTTCTTTCTTTTTGGGTTTTAGATTAGAGTGATTTAGGGCGGTTTCCCTTTTATGTAGATGCTTATATGATTTTGAGTTCTAGATACACTCAGAGATTAATATTTGATAATATTGTGAAGATTCCATAAATGGTCGAGTGACCCCTAAATCTCTATAAATGGTTGAGTGACCCCTAAATCTCCATAATTGGTCTAGTGACCCTCAAATCTCTACAATTGATTGAGTGACCCCCAAACCTTCACAATTGGTTGAGTGACCCCCAAATATCTATAGTTCATCAAGTGACCCCCAAATCTCTACAAATGGTTGAGTGACCCCCAAATCTCCACAATTTTTTGAGTGACCCTCAAATCTCTATAGTTAATTGAGTGACCCCAATATTTGTAATTGGTCAAGTGACCCTCAAATGTCTACAATTGGTCGAGTGACCATCAAATCTATACAATTGATTAAGTGACCCCCCAAATATTTGAAAATGGTTGAGTGAACCTCAAGTCCTTGCAAATGGTCAAGTGACCCCTAAATCTTTGCAATTGATCAACTGACCCACAAATCTCTACAAGTTTAGCAAAGTTTTTTTTTTCATATACTTCAAAACTCCACATGAGTCAAATCATAATGAATTGGTGTTTTTTAAAAGAATAATTGAATGGTGAGCTACGAATCTAAAATTAATTAATTTTAATATTTTAAATAAAATAAAATTAAGGGAAAATTATGAAGCGTTAAAGATATGTTTGAAGGCCTAAACTATGATATTTTTTGACACGGGAGCAGTAAGAGATAAGCTTGGAGGGTTTTTGTAGTAAAAACTTTAACATTCTTGTTGCAATAGATAGGACACATTTTGACTTGACAAGATGAAGACCGAATATCCCTAATGAGTTCTCATAAGAAATCATGTTTAGATTTGTAATGGTCTACTAATTTGTTCGGGAGCTACTAGGGGAGAATTTTTTGACTAAAATGTTTATTATGGAGTTGTGCCCAAATATTAATCAAATATTTTTATAGATAAATATGATCAATGTCTTATATTAGGGTGTGTACAAGTTGAATCCACTTTTTGGGCAAAAAGTGGAAGTGTTTTCCTTGATTTTCATATTTTGTCTCATTTGACCTAAAAATTTAAAGCACTTAGAGATTGAATCTTAAAAAAAGTTAGTTATATGAAATATAGTACTCTAAGTCTAGTTTCCAAATATGTAATTTATCTTAATACCTAGATGATACAAATTGATTTTTAATAGGAATTCCTAAAAACCACTATTTAAAAGTCGCATTTTTTACCATACCATGCATGTGTACGCCATCTATATTTTGACCTAAATAATTCTATTTTTTTAAATCCTTTTGGTAAAATATTTGTAACACACTAAAGATGTGCACAATATATTTTTGGTTTTTTTTTGAAAAAAAACTGCTAATTTTTTATTGATCATAATTGTTGTTTTGAAAAATTCTCATGTACATAACACATAATATTACCTAAAATTATCATTTTTTTAAATTGAAAAGAATTTTTTGAAGAATGTGCATGTATAATTTCTATTTCAAAAAATTATTTTAATAAAAAATTATTAAAATACTAAAAAGAACTTGATATTTCAAGTTTATGGACCAATTTCATCAAAAATTATTTGAAAAATAGAAAAAATAATCTAATTATAAAAAAATTACATATTTGGAATCTACACAGTCTCATCTATAATGGGTTTTAATTTCGTCATATTTTTTTGTAAAAAACATCTTTAGACATATGTCCAAAGTCACTATTTTCTTGTGACATTGACATGAACTTCAAGTTATAGGTCAAAGTAGGTCCAAAGCTTAGGTTCAGGTCCCCAAGCCTTTTCCTGAACTAGAAACCAAAGCACAAACTCAGCCTACAATTCAAATTTTAAGAAACGGGATCCCACTTTAGAAATGATATCATATTTGCTTTATTTAACATTTCAAATGTTGGAAAAAGGAATAGATCCCGTTTAAGATACAAGATCTGGTTCACTATGGGATCTCATTTAGGAAATGAGATCTCATTTTGTAAATGGGATCTCGTTCCTTTTTTGACTTTTTATTTATTTATTTTTGTTGAAAAACTACTTTCAATTCTACAACTTGATAGTGTATGATAGTGACTAATTCTGTAATTTTTTATCAATCTTGTCTTCTACAAGATCTTGAACTTACAATTTGATTTGAATTTTGAAAGGAGACAATATTGGGATAGTTTTGGAGTGGATTTGTATTCATTTTCTACTCATTTGAAGGAGGAATAAAAAAGAGACTTGTACTATTGAAATTCATTTGTACATTAAAATATTTTGTAATTTGTTGGCAAGAGACACTGCACATGTCATCTGGTGTTGTCATTGATGGAAACCCTAGTCAATGATTCGATTCACACTTCAGTAGTTTCTTATACCGAAAGTCAGGTCGAATTTTTGTAGTTAACTGTCAAGTTAGAACAGAGTATCCGACAGAGTTGTGTTTTTTGATTCATATGCAATTCTTTGTTATCATTTTGAGTTGTGGATCTCAGAGAAATTATTTTGATGTATGATCTATGATATCCTTGAATCATAGTGCCTTGTATTGATTCGTGTGCAAGTTAGAAGATCTGGTTGATTAATTTTATGTTAAATAGTGCACGAAAGCTGCATAAGTGAATATAGTGTGTTGTGGATCTTCATGGGGAAATTGTTTGAAGTGTTTTGAGCTCGAACATGTTGTTTTGGGTCCTCACTATGTTGTGACCAACTTTGGTTGGTGTGCATTCAAAATTATCTATAGATTGAGCTGACGGTTTGTAAATATTTTATGTTTTATTAAAGTCGATGTGTGGTTGATTAAATCTTTAGTTGTGGATATATATAAGTGATCATTTATATCATTTGCAAGTATGTGTGAAGTGTGTTGATGTGTGTTGAGAAATTCAGAAGGATTTTAGAGTGATTATGCATAGTTTCACTTGTGCATTAAAGGATTTGTGATGTGAATTAAAGAAGACAAGGTAGAAGAGTAGAATCAGATAGAATGTCAAGAATGTGATTGATCTGCTTAATTGTAACTGTAATCAAGCATTAGTAGATGTTATTTTTTTAGTTCAAATCTTTAGATGGCTTTAATTTGAATGTTTTGTTAGATAGTGGGTCTTCATTTTGTATCTGAGCAGTGAGCTCTAGGCAGTGTGCTTGAATGCATGTGCATTCCCATCTATAAACACTAATATTTGAGTATACTTTTATTGTGGATTGGCCTTCCACTATGGTTTTTCCCATAATAGGGTTTCCACATAAAAATCCTTGTTTTATGGTGTTGTGGTTGATTGCTTTGTGTTCTTGCATCTTTCTTTTGGTTCAATGTTGTAAGTGGTTTAAAGATCAGATTAATAAAGTTAGATTTTGCAAAACATTGATTCACCCCCACTCTCAATGTTCCTTGATTCCAACAATTCGTATCATAGCCTAGTTCCTCAGAAGAAATTTAAAATCTTCGGGAAGATCTAGGAAAGTGATTCAATGGATTCAAGCAGTCTTCAACAACAACTTATGGTGGCACTAGATGATTTTGATCAGTCCAAACTGAAGTCATGGAACTGCAGGCAAGCCTCATGAATGCTAAGAAATTCATTCAATCATTGAAAGATAAAATCAATGAGTCAAGGGAAAAGAGAAATGAACTTTGTGATTATATCAAGCAGAAAGAAAGTAAAGGCATGAAAGATGAACATCTAAGTCAAGCCTTGAAGGAAAAGACAGAAGAATGTGAAAATCTCACCAAATAAAATGTTGTCCTGAAGTATGAGATGGAATCTATTACAATGAGGATGACCAAGGATATTGAAGATAGAAAGAAGAATGAAGAGAATCTTGCTCAATCCTTGAAAGAGAAATATGAAGAATGCAGTTGAATTAATGATGGATTCATTTAGTTGGCGCTTGAATTGCAGCAATCTAGAAACAATGAAGAAGAGCTTGAAAGATAGATTGTTACCCTCAGAGATGAAATTTCTACTACAAGTGAATACAAGGATAAGTTCAAGATTAGATCAGCTAAGCTTGATGAACTGATTAAAAGTCAGAGGACTGGAAGTGACAAGCGAGGTCTTCGATATGAGGAATGAGAAAGCTTCGGATCTGTACAAAGGAGATTTAGGCAAGGAAATCAGATGAACAAAGCTGGAAGGTATCCGGTAAGACAACCTAATGCTCAAAGGTTCGATGGTTATTGTTTTATTTGTAATAAATTTGGTCATATGGCTACTCAATGTAGAAGCAGAATCAATCCAAGTGGTCCATCATTTTTTGGTTAGTGTTTCAATTGCAATAAGCATGGTCATAAGTCAGTTGAATGCAGAAATATGTCAAACAACTTTTTCAATAGAGATATTAGATGCATTATGCGTGTAATAGATTTGTCCATATTGCTAACAAATGCAGATCAAGAGAAAATCAATGGAATAACTGGTTTGAACAAAGAAATGTGATATGTTACAACTATAACAAATCCAATCACATTGCTAGATTTTGCAGAAGCATAAAGGGTCCGGTAAATCAAAGAAAAAATATGCAAAAGGATGAAAAGGGAAAAAGAAAAGTTACTGCAGATGAGATCAGTAAGAAAATTAAGAAGACATGGGTGATGAAGAGTCCCTCTT
The DNA here is from genome assembly GCA_007115665.2 of Sequoiadendron giganteum. Taxonomy (NCBI): domain Eukaryota; kingdom Viridiplantae; phylum Streptophyta; class Pinopsida; order Cupressales; family Cupressaceae; genus Sequoiadendron; species Sequoiadendron giganteum. The sequence goes on from CM021109.1 coordinate 7,350,386, forward strand.
TTGTAGAAACTAAGACAACACCCGAATCTAGTTTTGGTAATTCATTTGGGAATTAGTTTAAGGCCTCTGGCCTAGGGGGATTTCTCAAGAAAATATTTTACCCCCTTGTCGATAGTTGATACCAGAATGTGGTAGATAGAATTGATTGCATTAGTGATGTGCAAATATTGTCAAATCTCTTTTGGAGGAGATTTGTGCAAAATTGAAGGTCCGTAGAATAATTTTCTTTCACGGTCTATGAAAATAGAGTATTCAGATGACCTAGGGAAAAAGCATTTATTGCGAATAAAACGTTAGGTGCGTGAATGATAAAAATTAATTTCTATCTCTCATTTGTCACATTGCATTTTGAGAAGAATAAATTTGGAGAGTTCTGAAGCGAACTTTGGTGAAGATTCAAGTCTGAAGGCGATTCGGTGATCAAACCCTAATTCGGCGAAAAGGTATTTATCTGCGAAACTTGTGAACTTGAAAATTATGGAAATGGCTACTCCATTAGTTGTGGATATTAAGGATAGGCCCCATCCAAAATTCAAATGGAACCCATTCAAATCAATTGAGACAGAACCATTAGGTGCATTTTCTTTCGTTTCGTATGGTGTCTTGCATATTGAAGATATTAGGGCATACATTCATGCAAATGTTGAAGAAGGAAAAGAAGATAGATTTTAGGACACTCAAAATCCTCTTGACATGCAAGATTTTGAAATTCCTATAAGACTAAAGCTTCTAAAGTTGGGCTGGTTGATGAAATTGAGATTCTTGAAGCTAAAGAAGAATCGATGATTGAATAAAAGAAGGTTGAAGTGAAGGAGATTCTTATGGAAGCAAGAGACACTGCTAAGGCAGTAAATATTTTTTTAGAAGAACAAAAGGAGGAGTTTGACCTTGAATTGGTTGAAGGTCCTATCCACTTGGCCACTCTATCTCCTATTTAGAAGCTAAGGAGGAATCATTTGCTCAGAACAAGGAAAGAGAAGAGATATTGAAATCTCACATTGAGGATAGTGAGTTGTTAAGTCTTGCATCTGATATTCTGGAGAAGATCATGCCTACACATGTCAAGGACTCATCTGATTCTCCAACCAGTCAACTAAAGAAACTTGTCAATTCTGTAAGTACTCACTTTGAGTCTCTTGAAAAGTTGGTTTAGGATAAGGTTCAAAAGGAAATTGATGCAAACAGGTTCGGTAGATTGAAGGTAATGATTGCTAATGATAAATCTTTGTTAGCTACCCATGTAAATAATATTCAAGGTGCTTTTTCTGAAAGTGGAAACATTTATAAGTCATTGTTATCATTGTCTAAGTTCACTGAGGACACTAAAAATAAAATGAAGGAATATGAGAAATAGTTAGTAGATATTTATCAAGCATTTGATCCTCTAACCATTTATGTAAGAAATCATGAAGGTCAAGTCATATCCCTGCTTGAAAAAATCAAAAGTTTGAAGCATGAAGAAGGAAAAATTGTTGAAAGAGTATGCGAGCTTAGAGGACTAATTGGTCCTAGTATGGAGACAATGCTTAGTGCATTGAAGGAATCGCATGATGCTATGGCTACCAGTGATCTGGTAAACCTTGAGTTGGTAGAGATTCAATCTTACTTATTATGTGATCACATGACTATTTTGGAAAGTCTCAAAAAGAGTTGGGACACAAGTTTGAGCTTCTTGTAAAGAAATTTTGTAAATATATTCAGGTTTATGCAAGTTACAAAAGAATGTTTGTATATATGCAACTTGTTCATAGAAATTTTGTATGATTTTTAGTATGCGGATTCTCGTATTTTCCATTGATTTCAAAGGGGGAGAGTGGGATAGTGAAAAAATTCATATTCATCTCAGGGGGAGTTGTGTTTTGAAGTTTTGAAGGTTGGCAGTGTATTCATGTCAGTACTGATCTGACACTTAGTCATTTTTCACTAAGTGTTGCCATCAATGCTAAAGGGGGAGATTGTTGGAAAGAGACACTACACATGTCATCCGGTGTTTTCATTGATGGAAACCCTAGCTAGTGATTTGATTCACACTTTAGTAGTTAATTATACCAAAAGCCAGGTCAATGTTTTGTAGTTAACTGTCAAGTTAGAATAGAGTATCCGATAGAGTTGTGTTTTTAGATTCATATGAAATTCTTTGTTATCATTTTGAGTTGTGGATCTCAGGGAAATTATTTCAATGTATGATCTATGTTATCCTTGAATCATAGAGCCTCATATTGATTTGTGTGCAAGTTAGAAGATCTGGTTGATTAATTTTTTGTTTAACAATGCAAGAAAGTCAACTAAGTGAATATAGCATGTTGTGGATCTTCGTGGGGAAATTTTTTGAAGTGTTTTGTGCTCAAACATGTTGTTTTGGGTCCTCACTATGTTGTGACCAACTTTGGTTGGTGCACATTGAAAATTATCTATAGATCAAGCTGACGATTTGTAAATATTTTATGTTTTATTAAAGCTGACATGTGGTTGATTAAATATTTAGTTGTGAATATATATAAGTGATCATTTATATCATTTGGAAGTATGTGCAAAGTGTGTTGATGTGTGTTGCAAAATTCAGAAGGACTATAGAGTGATTATGCATAGTTTCACTTTTGCATTAAAAGATTTGTGATGCAAATTAAAGAAGATAGGGTAGAAGAGAAGAATTAGATAGAAGGTCAAGAATGTGATTGATACATGCTTAATCGGAACAGTAATCAAGCAATAGTAGATGTTATTATTTCAGTTCAAATTTTTTGATGGATTTAATCTGAATGTTCTGTAAGACAATGAGTCTTCATTTTGTATATGAGCAGTGAGCTCTAGGCAGTGTGCTTGAATGCATGTGCATTCCCATATGTAAACACTTATATTTGAGTATACTCTTATTATGGATTGGCCTTCCACCATGGTTTTTCCCCTAACAGGGTTTCCACATAAAAATCCTTGTGTTATGGTGTTGTGGTTGATTGCTTTGTGTTCTTGCATATTTCTTTTGGTTCAATGTTGTAAGTGGTTTAAAGATCAGATTAATAAAGTTAAATTTTGCAAAACACTGATTCACCCCCCTCTCAATGTTCCTTGATTCCAACATAATCATAGGATCACAACGCCATCAAAAGAGGAAAGATAAGAAGGTATTGACCCCTGAAGAAATTCAAGAAAAGAGAGAGGAGGAAAAATACAAAGAGATAGAAGAATGAGGATTCAAACAATGAATAATGTTGAAGCATATGGTTCCATGATTATTGAAGATATAAACATTGAAGAGACCATGAGTGTAGATGATTTAAATTTTCAAGAGGTGAGTGTGGAAGATAATACGATTATAGAAACTAATCCTAGTATGTCTTCAAAACCACCTTTCAATTCTATGGAGAATGTGACAATAGGCACGAATCTGGGTACATCTTCAAATCCACCTTTGAATGATACCATAAATGTGATTCTAGATGATTTAGAATAAGCTAGATGTAACAATGTTGAAATCGATTCTATTCATAGAGAACTAGTGGAAAATGAAAATCCTTTTGTTGTTGAAAATGAAAATGAAAATACTTTTTTTTTAATTTAAAATGAAAATTATGTTTTTGTTGAAAATGAAAATGAAAATCCTTTTATTGTTGAAAATGAAAAAGAAAATCCTTTCGTTGTTGAAATTGAAAATGAAAGTGTTGTTGAAAATGATTTTTTATTTTTTTTAAAATTGAAAGTATTGTTTTAGATAATCTTTCTAGTAAGATTTATTGGAGACAAATAAGAACATATTTCAATAGATTATACAAGAAATTTTTTATCGAAAAAAACTATCTTTTCAATGTCAACTCATGATGCAATGGGTGAGAATGTGGAAAATGAGAAAAGTAATGAAAATGTTAGGCATTTTTGTGAAACCAAAATAAAATATGAATCACTTAAACATGTTATATCTACTGTTTCTAGTGCTATTGAGTCTATTGGAAAGAAGATTTGATCTAAAGATAAGAATGTGGCATGACAAGCTATAACAACTACTATAGTTAATAAAACAACTTTGGATAAAATAATGTTAAGTAATATTAGTGGAATGCTAAAAATACATCCTAAAACATTGGTAAGAAAAGAAAAAGAGAAAATAAAGTATAGAAAATGATCCAATCAATCAATGTTGAATTTTTAGTGATCGAATCCCAATATCTGACATGAAATTAAATATTGAAATCAAATCTTTGGTTGAAAAATATTGGCATTATAATACTACGGTATCATCCAATACTAGAGATGTTTAGGAATTAAGAGTGGGGTCCAAAATTTGTGATCCTCATCCAAAACACCTATTAGACACAACTCAAATGAAATTTTATAGAAAATTTTGTGATGATTTAGTGTTGCTTGGTACTATTAGCATTAGTCAAAGATCTTTTGAAAATATAAATCTTGGCATGTCAAAATTAATAAGCAACAAATCTCTTATTGTTGTAAAACACATGTGCAATTTCATTATTAGTATAATGTTTTACATTATATACTTTGTACTTTACATAGTAACATGATTATATAGGAACAACAATAAAATTGAATTTCACTTGGATGGAGTGAGCAGGAGATTTGAGCGGGAGAAGGAGCAGCGATGGAGTTTTGAAATCAGCCAAGGAAGAGAGCAAAGAAGGTTCAGATGATGATCCAAATGGGATTTGGTCCCTGGCTGTTGCGTTTGGTGTTGGTAATTAGGCATTCCTCTTGGTTGAGTGGGGGATCCCTGAATGGTTTGGTGTGGCTATTTCTAGAGCAGAGTGTGAGGTTTTATGGGCTACCTCTACCTCTACAGTGGGATCTACTGTGTTGTTGGCCTGTGCTTCTTGGTGTATGGCTTCTCTGGCTTCATTCATGTTGTGGAGGCTTTGGATTGAGCCTTTTTTCTCTTTTTCCTGTGATGGCTTTGTGGGAAAGTTTGTGGTGGTGGTTTCAGTGGTCTTGGAGATCATTGTTTCTTGTCTATGGGTCGTGGTATTCACTGAAGCCTCTTCTTTGCTCCGCAGGCTGTGGTTCTTGGTGACTTTGGATTTGGGGGTCTCTATTCCCTGTGAGGCTATGTTTGTCTTCTGCTCTTTGGTGGTGAAGCTTTTGGAGGAGGCTATGGCTTTTGTGTTTGAGGGGTTTTTGGTTCCTCGTGAGGTTTCCTTTTGGTTTTTCCTCATGACTGAGGCAGTGTCTTGTGTGATTGAGAGGTTGGTGGTGCTTGTGTTTTTTGTGTTGTTTGACAATTATCTCCATGTGAACTCGTATTTTGCATATGGGTTTATGAAGGTGACTGCCTTTGTGGAGGCTTCATCAGCCTACTGTGTGTTCTGCGAGCCTTTTCTGTCTCAGTCTCTGTTTGTGAGGCTGGCTAAGAGGACGAGAGTTGGCTTGGCTTCTCTGCCTACTCTAGATATGCCTCGATTGTTGGAGGTGTGGTTCATGCTCATGAGGAAAGACTTTTGGAGTATATTTTTGCTTGGGCTCTCTTGCAGAACTTTTATTTTCCCTTTGTGGGGCTTTTATGGTGCTAAGGATAGCTTGACTATTGAAGATGTCCCTACTGCTTCTCGTGCTAGTTTAGTTTTGGTTTCTCTCTTGGAGCTCTTGTTTGCACATCCAAAGGATGGTGTGTTTCCCCATTCTTCTAATGCTTTTTTTTTCTTCCATTTCCTTTGCTCTGTGTCTTCTTTTGAGGTGGTCAATAGCCATTTCCTATTCATTTGGAGGTGGGTGCGGTGGAAGTGGTTGGAAGTCCTCTTTTCTAGTTTCCTCTAGTGGTGTTCCTATTGAGGTGGATTCTCCTATTGAGGTGGTACCTAAGGTTGTTGGAGAGGTGTGCTATTGGTTTTTTGGTTTTTCACAATAGCATCTCCTGTAGAGGGGAGCTCCTTCCTCTTGAGGTGGATTTGGAGTTGGTCTGTGTTGCATTTGGGAGTTTTAAGGGATGTTTCTCCTTTTGTTTCATGGTTTTGTTGATTAAAGGTGTGGTTTTAATGGTGTCCTTTACTATTAAATTACCGTTTCTTTTGTTGGGCTTTTTATTGCTGATACTAATTGGCTGCAACGTTGCTGCTTGGTTGCCAGTTTTTGTTTGGTGGTTATTGGTTGTTGGGTTTATGGTCCTGGTTAAAACCAGGTTGTTGTGTTTATGTGTGAAAGTTGTAGGTAGGTTATTTGTACTCTTATGAGTTTCTAGGCCTGGATAAAAGGGTTATTGGCCCTGGTTAAAATCAAGTTGTGTATGGGTCTCTGGCCTATGCTTGTTTGTTATTTGCAGTGTGTTGCCACATTTATCTTGTTGAGGTTGTTGTAGTGTTGTTTTTGGTTTATGGTTTATCTTTAGGGTAGATTGCTTTCCTTTGTACTGGGTTTCGAGCCCCATCAAAACCTATTTTTTACCCTTAATCAAAACATGATTATATAGGAATGTGGTATTAATATGCCACCTAAAATAATCAACGAGTTTATAGCAGGTTTGTTTTGTGAAAGATCTAATAGGAAATTATTTTATTTAAGTTCATGTATTTTTGGACAATGCACTAGTTGTGGAAATCTTTCATTCATAGGAGTTTGTACCATGAAAGTGTTGAAAATTATTTTCAACAACAATTAGTGGATGTTATTTAAATATTTAAGAATTTTGAGTATTCTTTAAAGGATGGAGAAGTTGGAAAGTGTTGTGATTTAATCACAGAAAAAATTAGTGTACATGCATTCATATCAAAATTTAAGAGAGATTGTACCAAAATATGTCAAGCACTCTCAACATGCTCAATGGCTTGATGGAAAATTTCACACATGTAGAAACACATTTCCAGTTGGAACTATATTATCAGTGGTTGATTTTGCAAAAAACTATACTCTTGCTCCACAAGAGGAAATCCAATCACAATATTACAATTTATTGTGGGTGGCTATGTTTGTTCATATTGTATACATGCATGCAAATGATAGCACAAAGGATGATAGAATAATTTTTAAGGATTGGCATTTCTATTTGAGAAACAATTGGTTACACTTGTCAGAGTTTGTTCAATATTGTTTCAATATATTTATAAAAAAATAAGAGAAAGAGGAATCTAGATGACAGTGCATCTCATATCGTTAGATAATTGTATAAGACAATACAAGAATGCTCAAATGTTCTATTGGTTAAGTAGGGTTCACAAGGAACATAATGTTAAACACATGTGGAGATTTTTTTAAGCTAGGAATGGTAAAGGAGAACATGATGGAGTTGTTGCATGTGTTAAAAGAATTGTTTCTAGAGAGTAATTGAAAATTGAGGATGTAGTAAAATTTAAAGGTGCACGTGTGATTGTGGATTGATGCACTACAAAGTTATCTATAGGATAAAGAAAGTACTCTAGAGTTCAAAAATTATTTTGGTTGGTTGAAGAAGAGAAAATTCTACCTAGACCTGATTGTGAGACAATCATTAGATCTACTAAATGGTATTCATTTAAGAGTTTGAATGCAAGCACATGGACTATCTGGACAAGGGAGCTTGCATGTTTTTGTCAGTTTTATATTTCAGGAGATTGGGAAGCATGTGAGAATACAAAATGGATTGAAGGGTTGAAGAAAAGATCATTGAAACCTACACAAACACAATATAAATATGAAACAATTGAAGACAATGATCAATTGTTTGCATCAAATGACTATGACCGTGTTTCAGACCGTGTACAAGAAGGTAATTTAATTAAATTTATTTCATTTTATTTTACTTTATTACTATTTTTAAATATATTTAATTATATAAATGAATGCATGTATGTAGATTGGTCAGATTATATGTCAGACAAAATGTTGAATTATTTTTGTTTTTCAAGACATGTGTATGTAGTGGCACCTGAGGAGAATGAAGAGGAAAAAAAATATTGGTTGGCTTGATGTGTGGAGACTAAAAATATGAGCTAATAGCACGTTGAGAAGATGATTATGGCTATCATTATCCAATAGGTTTGGTGGTGTTTTTTGTCGCTTGGCTATAAAAATACCTAACAAAGAAGAATGGTGTTCCTACATTTAGAGATTATGAAACACATAAGAATATTATACAATACTCACATTTTCTAGTGGCATCAAATATAAAACTAGTGAGGTATTGTGGTAGACCTACAAATAAAGAGCTATGGACAATCTCTATGGAAGAGCATGAGACAATCATAGATGCACTGCAAAAAAGAGAGAATGTAGATGATACAATGGAATAAGTAAATACAAGTATATATATAGTTTTATATATTTAAATACATGTTTTGATGATATATTGATATTTATTATGTAAATAAAATTTATTTTTTATCCTTTTGTATCCTTAATCCATCATCACATTCATCACATACTTTGAGACAAAAAAGAGAGGATGCAAATTAAACTTACAACATGGAATACTTGTAAATACAGGTAAATAAATATAGTTTAATATATTTAAATACATGTTTTGATGATGTATTGATATTCTTATGCAAATAGTTAAAATTGATTTATTTTCCTTTTGTATCCTTAAGCCATGATCACATTCATCAGATACTTTCAAACAAAAAGAGAGGATGTAGATTCAACCTACAACATGGAATACTTGCAAATGCAGGTAAGTATATATAGTTTTATATAGTTAAATACTGTTGAATCTCTCTTGTGCAAATTTTTTCTTGATGACAATATATGGTACTCTGGTATCTTGGCGGTTACTCACTCTGTTGATCTACTTTCCTGATTGGCATATTTACTTCACTGTTGTTAATATATATGGTGATACTGATAACTTAACTCCATGTGCAGATCTCAATTGATGCATTCTAGTTACAGGTTCTATGTTCCATTGTTTAGGTGACATGTTTCTGATTTGATAATTTGTGCTTCGGTGTTTCACTTGATTGCATGTGTTTGGCATGTTTAGTTTTACTACAGGTTGATTAATTAAGGGCTTGATCACTATTGTGTTTATGACTTCATGAACTTTGCATGAATTCAGTCTTTATCTCTTCACAAGGCTTTGGAAAGTATTTGACATTAGACATTAAAAGGAAATGAATATTAATGAAGTGGAAAATCGACCTTGGGTAAAGGTATTCAAATCGTTCTCTAATTTGTATTTGTATCAGGTCTATTGATTGATATTTACTTGGGCCTAAAAGCCACCAACAAGTATAAAACTTATGATATTGCTATCAGGATTCAACCATGTACTTTTTGAGTCAAATTGATTGACCCATGATTCATGAGTAGTGGTTCACAAGAACCCATCTCTCATGATAATGAATGGTCCACTTAGCACTCATTGCATCTAGGTGATGCTCACAAAGGTGAAGCATTGGTCTATCCCAGGAGGTCACCCATCCCAGTACTGCTCCAGCTCAAGCGAGTCAAACTTGTCTTTGGTAAGACTGTGGAATTTAAAGGTCTTACCATGCTACTACTGGCATTTAAGCCAATGACTACGGTAGTGTAGTGGAAACCATTAGCGGCAAGCAAAACAGCTACCGCTACACCATAGGCTGTCATTAGGGAAACCATGGTAGTGTAGTGAAAACAGTTAGCAATAAGCAAGACAACTACCGCTACACCGCGAGCAATCAGAAAGGTAACCGCGGTAGTGTGGTGGAAGCAGCTAGTGGCAAGAAAGACAACTATCGCTATACCGTGGGTTGTAAGAAGAGTAATCGTGGTAGCATGATAGAAACAGTTAGCGGTAAGCAAGGAGCTACCACTATACTGTGGGTTGTCTGAAGGGAGACCGCAACTGTGCGATAAGAAAGTGGATTTCAAAGACTATTATGAGTTTTTGATTAATTAATGACTATCCTCTCAGACTCCAAATGTCTATCATTCTTTAAAAAGTATTACGATGTGTTTGTTTTTGGAAGTTTAGGTCAAAACATTATTTTTGTCACTCAAAGGGTTTGGAACCCTACTCTGGCCACCATCATGATAGTTTTCTTTTAGTCGTTTCATTGAGAAATCTGAAGGGTTACTAAACTTTGACAACGTATAAGGAAGATAGGAAGACCATGACAATGGTCATTTCACCTATCGGTCTCTTTCCATCAGATGGAAGCTCGAATGGGGAAAGAGCTTGAGCTGCTCTGTTTCCTCACAGACTTGGTAAATCTCTCATGGGAAATGCATTTCTAGTCTTCACAAGTACTCATTTATTTATCCTTGTAGAACCATTACCCTTAGAGTCAAGGTTAATAAGAGATAAGTGTTTGTTTTTTTGCATGAAATTTGGAGATTTGGTTTATTCCTCTCTTAGTCAAAACTATTATGAATTTCACATGCCTAGAATCATATTTCAATACAGTTACTATATCAGATTTAAGGAATGGCATTTTTCAGTAGGGGGTATTTGTGAAACCTAAAGAATCTTCTCAGTTTCACATTTGGAGTCATTGGTAACCGTTATTAAATGCGTTAGTTTATTGTTTCAGTTTCACATCATAATGATCTTGATTTTTTGAGCATTATTGGTTCAGTTATTTAAGATTTGCATATATTATAATGGGTATTGTTTGTTGAATATCTTCTCAGCTTCACCTAGTTCGTGGATAGCTGCTCTTTGGGAAAATTCATTTTTGAGGTTTCATTTGCTAAAAATAAACTTATAGTTACTTCTTGAGCTGTTACTTTTTCATTGGTTGTTATACATGCATTGATGCATGTATTCATACTATTTTTGGGCAAGCTCTGCCCTTGCAGTCTGCTCGACAGGATAGGGTTATGTCACTTCTATTTTTTACATGCTACTTTTCTTGTCATGCTTGGAGAAAAGATTCTACAAAAACTGACCTCTGTATTACCTGAACTATAACTTATCAAAGATGTAAAAACAGTAAAAAAGGCCACCTGTTCATTTGTCAGAAAATAACAATTTCATCTGTAACCGAAAGTTGTAAATTATGATGAATTCTGTAAAAAGTCAAAAATAGAGAAATTAGGGCTTTATCATTACAGAAAAACCTAAATAGAAAAAATGAGAGAAATGCAGTTCTATTTGATTTGAAAAGACAGGGCATTCATAAGTTGATGCTGAAATTTTTTTGGAAAACACAGTGTGTTGTCTATTTTGTATTTTGTATCATGAAAGATTCAAAATCAAAGAGTGAGAAAAATAAAATATCATATCACTATATTACAGTTTGATGAGAAGTTGTATTGACACTGTAACTAGATTTTCCTCAAGTTTTCTTAAGGCTTGATAATGAATGGAACTCTGAAGATTCATTCTTGACTCTTGAGAATTCTATGCATTGACTATCAAGAAGCACTTGACAGAAATCAGAGAAACAGAGAGATCCTCTATATCATTGTATGTTCTATTGAAAAAAATAAAAGGGGTTGGTGCTCCTTTATATTGGTGTCTCTAAATAGATGGGTTGGTGCTCCTTGATATTGGTGTCTCTAAATAGAGGGGTTGGTGCTCCTTGAGTTGGTGCTCAGAAATCAGCCAATGAGGCATTGTCAAAATAATTATTGAAATGAAAGCTTGAAAAAGGCAGCAAGTTCACGAGTGGTTTTTCTACCCTAGGAAGGTTTTCCACTCGGCATATCTTCTGTCTATTCGAGTTTATGTGATTCATTTGGTTTAGTGATTTATTGCTTTAAAATGCTATGTTCCACTATTCTCATTTCAGTTTATGTGATTGCATTCAATACATGAATGATTCTATCATTGATAAATGAGAGCATATATTTGGTCTATTTCAGTTTCAATTAAATTTTGTAAAGAAGTTAATAACATTGATTCACCCCCCCTCTCAGTGTCTTTTCACTTCAACAATTGGTATCAGAGCCTAGGTTCCTTTGATAGTTCTTTCCCACATAGGATTGATTATGGACTTGGAGTCTATTCAAAATGTCTCAAGCTCATGAAGGTACTTCCATGAATAGAGCTCCATTATTTGATGGAATTGATTATGTATTCTAGAAAATCAAAATGGAGACATATATAACTTCTATTGACCTCGATGTCTAGAGCATAGTATTGTCTGGGTACACTATACCAGCTACTTTACCTACTACTTCTGATGAAAAGAAAAGATATGAAACCAATGCAAGAGAAAAACATGCTCTTTTGTGTGCTCTGACTAAAGATGTCTTCATCAAAGTCATGCACTGTAGTTCTGCTAGGGAAATCTGGACTAAACTTGAAACTAGGAAATGAAAAAGTAAAATAGTCTAAAGTCCTCACTTTAAAACACCAGTTTGAAGAATTAAAAATGAGGGATGATAAAAAAGTAGCTGACTAATTTTTGAGAGTTGATGAAATTTTCAATGCCATGAAGGGTCTGGGAGAAGAATTCAAGGAATTTAATGTTGTAACAAAGGTCATCAGAACCTTACCAACAAAATTTGAAGCTAAGGTAGCTACTCTAGAAGAGAAGAAACACTTTACCTAGCTTAACCTTGATAGCCTACAAGGCACTCTAATAGTCTATAAAATGAGGATTAGTAAAAACAACACCACTACAAAATAAACATTTAATGCTGAACGGAAAGAAAAGGAAGAGCTCACTGAATCAGAATTTTCTGATTCTAAAGAATCTCACTTTGTGAGGAACTCAAAAAGGGTTCGGGAAAGTATAAGGGAAAAATTCCCTTCAAATGCTTTAACTGTGGAAAAATAGGCCACTTTGCTGCAAAATGCCCCTATGGTTACACAAACAGTGATAACGAAAAATCTGAAAAATTTGCCAAGAAAAAGGCTTATAGACCCAAACATAAATTCAATTTCAAAAAGAAGAAAAGTTTGTTCAGTAAAAATGAAACAAACTTTGAATCTGGAGATTTTATAGATGAAGAGGATGAAAATCTCTTCATGTCTAAAATCATTCAGCAAGATAAAACTAACAGCAATGATGCTGAAGATGACAAAGTGGATTATGAGGGAGAACTGAAATGTGCTCTAAAAGAGCTGAGGAAACTTAAAAAACAAATGTGTGCTCAAGAAAAAAATACTGCTCAAGATACTTCACAGGAGCAACTCATAAATCTCAAGATAGTCTCATTAAAAACTCAACTTGAAGAATCTAAAAGAGGTTAAGACTGTCTTCGTATTGGCTTAAGCTTTAAAGATCAAGAAATTCAAAAAATTGAACATGAGATTGTAGATCTCAGAAAGACCATTGAGAAATATGAGAGCACTCTCAAACTAAATGGCATGCTCAGTAAAAAGAAACTGAACAATGATAAAACTGGTATTGTCTTTGTGAAAGGTGAATGTTAAAATAATAGTGCTAAGGACAATGATGTTTCTAGAAACAAAAGTCCTAAACTCAAACATCCTGACTTTGATAAGGGTCATGTTCATCCTTTTAGGAGAAACAAAATGGTTTATAACTCCTACCCTCTCTTTTATGGGTATTGTTACTTCTGCAATAAATTTGGTCACAAAGTGAACTCTTGCAGATTTATGAATTCTAGAGCTCCTAGATTTGGCTTTATGTAGAATCATGGTTTTGCAAGATAGATTAGATGTTTCACATGCAAGTCTTTGGGTCGATCTGCTAAGCAATGTAATGTTGATCAGCAGAATAAACAATTGAAAACTATCAAGGTCTGGAAACCCAAAGTTGTCAACAACATAAAACAGACTATACTAGTTCAAACTGCTTTCCACTCCAAGAAAAAGGACTTATGGGTCCTGGACAGTGGTTGTTCAAACCATATGACAGGTGAAAAAGAAAAATTTACTAGTCTAGAAGACTATGTTGGTGGATATGTAATGTTTGGAGACAACTCTAGAATTCAAATCAAAGGTAGAGATTCTCTTTTTCTGAATGAAGACACTCCTATTTACAACGTATATTATGTAGAAGGATTAAAAGATAACCTTATGAGTGTTAGTCAAATATGTGACAGTGGATATCAAGTCCTGTTCACTTCATATGGGTGTAAAATCAAAAACAAGATTGGAAAAGCTATTGCTACTAGAAGAAGGACTAAGGGAAATGTCTACAATTTACTTGACACTTCCGGAAATGAAAATAATCAGGGTATGTGCTGAATGAGTCATGTTGAAGAAAGCTGGTTGTGGTACAAGAAACTAGGTCATATTAATTTTGACAATATGGTTAAAATTAGTAAAAATCAGAATGTAAGAGGTCTGCCTATTCTGAAAAATCCTAATAATGCAGTATGCAAAGAATGTCTCAAAGGAAAGAAAACTAAGGTAAGCTTTAAATCTAAGGAACATTCCTCTACTAAACCTCTGCAAATTGTTCATACTGACTTATGTGTTCCTACAAGGACTAGATCTATCAATGGTGAGAAATATTTCATGCTATTTGTTGATGAATACTCTCGTATGGTATGGGTTACCTTTCTCAAGAATAAATCAGAAGATTTTGAACGTTTTAAAGTTTTTAGAAAAATGGTAGAAAGAGAGTCATATTTAAAATTGAAATGTTTAAGATCTGACATAGGTGGTGAATTCACCTCGCAATAATTCATAGACTACTATGAAAAACATGGCATAAAAAGACACTATGTTGCTATCAGAACACCTCAACAGAATGGGGTAGTTGAGAGAAAGAACAGGATTGTAAAAGAGATGGCAAGAACTATGTTGAATGAAGAAAATCTGCCAAACATGTACTAGAAAGAAGTGTTTCATACAGCTGTCTACATTTTGAATAGAGCCCAGATCAAAGTGAAATCAAATTTCACTCCATATGAACTGTGGTATGGTAAATCTGCCTCAATTAAATATTTTAGAATATTTGGCTGTAAGTGTTTTATCAAGAGTGACAATGAAAACTTAGGCAGTTTTCAATCTAAGACAGATGAAGGTATTTTCTTAGGATATTTTACTCACAGCAAAGCCTTTAAATGCTTTAACAATAGGCTGAATAAAAATTGTTGAATTAGTGAATGTCAAATTTGATGAAAATATGCTTTTAGATGTTGAACCTATGTAGGATGATGAAGAGGAATAATTTGAACTTGATATAATCTCTTAAGGCTTTGAAACTACAAAGCCTAAAACAAAATCAGCAAGTCCTAAACTAGCTAAAGAAAAATCTGAAGATGCTGAAATCAGCTAGAAAAATGTGAAACTAAAACTCTTTCAAAATCTCTTGCTAAAAACCATCCTAAAGATCTGATTATAGGAGATAAACCAGTAGGAGTTCAAAGAAGGAAAATAATTGTTAACTATGATGAAAAATCTCACATAGCTGAGCTTACTTCTTTTTGTTTAATCACACAGTTTGAGCCAAAAAAATTTGATGAATCTCTAACTGATGAATGCTGGCTTAATGCAATGCAGGATGAAATTGATCAAATTGTCAAAAATAAGACTTGGGAGCTAGTCCCAAGACCAGATGACAAAAATTTCATAGGAGGTAAGTGGATCCTCAGAAATAAACATGATGAAAATGGCCATGTTGTTCACAACAAGGCTAGATATGTCTGCAAAGGATATGCTCAGCAAGAAGGTACTGACTTCGGTGAAACCTTTGCACCAGTAGCTAGACTTGAATCAATTAGAATTTTCTTGGCATATTCAGTTTTCAAGAACTTTACTGTATATCAAATGGATGTTAAAACTATCTTTTTGAATGGGTATTTGGATGAAGAAGTTTACATAGAACAACCTGAAGGGTTTACTTGTAAAAACAAACCCAATCATGTCTACAGGCTGAAAGAGGCTCTATATGGCCTAAAACAAGCTCCTAGAGCTTGGTACTCCAAATTGGATAGTCACTTACTATCACAAGGTTTCATTAGAGGAGGAGTAGACAACAATCTATATGTTAAAATTGAAAGGTCTGATATTCTTGTTGTTGAAATTTATGTTGATGACACCATTTTTGGTTGCAACAATATTGCCTTGAGTCAAAAATTCTCACAAATCATGGAATCTGAATTTGAAATGTCTGTGTTGGGAGAACTGTCATTCTTCTTAGGTCTTCAAATTTCACATCTTGAATATGGCATCTTTTTATCTCAAGCAATATATGCAAAATAAATGTTGAAAAGGTTTCAAATGGATGAAAGTCATCCTATTAGCACTCCAATGGCTACAGGCTGTAAACTTAGCAAGGTTGATGACTCCCCTGCTGTCAACCCAACTGACTATAGGTCAATGATAGGAATCCTATTATATCTAATAGCCTCAAGACCTGACATTATCCAAGTTGTTTGCATGGTTGCTCGATTTCAATCATCTCCTAAGGAATCTCACATTAATGTTGTTAGAAGGATTCTTAAATATGTACAAGGCACAATTGACTATGGCCTCTAGTATCCCAGAAGAAATGACTTTTCATTAGTGGCATATACTGATTCTGACTAGGCAGCTTGTCTGGATGATAGGAAAAGCACCAGTGGTGTTGCTTTCTTTCTTGGTGATCATTTAGTCGCTTGGCACAACAAAAAACAAGGATCTGTTTCACTCTCTACTGCTGAAGCAGAATATATAGCTTCCACTTCTTACTGCACTCAGGTAATTTGGATTTCACAAACATTATCAAATATGGATATTGAAATTCCAAAACCTATTACTATTCTATGAGATAATACTAGTGCAATCAATATCTCAAAAAATCCTGTTATGCACTCTCGAACTAAACATATAGCTATAAAGTTTCACTTTCTTCATGAAAAGGTGTTGGCTAATGAGTTTTATGTGCAATATGTTCCTATACAAGCACAGGTTGCTGACATTTTTATAAAACCGTTGGCTAAAGATGTTTTTGAATTGGGAGTTGTCTCTCAATCACTATAATCTTAAATAGTCTGACTTGGTGAAAGGGGGAGCTGGTTAGCTCTTCCTACAGCTCATACTTTGCTTCTCAAAGGTTACATCTGTAGTTTGTTGGAATTTCATAGTTCATTCTTCTTTATCTATGTTGACTTCCCTTTATCCTTGTGACAAAAAGGGGGAGAATTATGAGCATTTGGTTCCTGTACTTCATCTTGGCTTGGTGGCTCAGTTTTTTCCATCAGGGACAAAGGGGGTGTTTGTTGAATCTCTCTTGTGTAAAATTATCCTTGATGACAATATATGGTACTCCGGTATCTTGGTGGTTACTCACTCTATTGATCTACTCTCTTGATTGGCATATTTACTTCACTGTTGTTACTATATATGGTGATACTGATAACTTAACTCCATGTGCATATCTCAGTTGAGGCATTGTGGTTACAGGTTCTATGTTCCATTGTTCAAGTGACATGTTTCTGATTTGATAATTTGTGATTTAGTGTTTCACTTGATTACATGTGTTTGGCATGTTCAGTTTTAGTACAGGTTGATTAATTAAGGGCTTGATCACTATTGTGTTTATGGCTTTGTGAACTTTGCATGAATTCAGTCTTCATCTCTTCACAAGGCTTTGGAAATTATTTGACATTAGACACTAAAAGGCATTGAATATTAATGAGGTGGAAAATCGACCTTGGGTAAAGGTATTCAAATCTTTCTCTAATTTGAATTTGTATCGGGTCTATTTTTTGATATTTATTTGGGCCTAAAAGCCGTCAACAGGTATAAAACTTGTCTTTGGTAAGACCACGGACTTCAAAGGTCTTACCGCGCTACCATTGGAAGTTATGCTAGTGACTGCGATAGTGCGGTGGAAACCATTAGCGACAAGAAAAAAACTACCACTACACCGCAGGCTATCATCAGGGAAACCGCAGTAGCACGGTGAAAACGGTTATCAGCAAGCAAGACAGCTACCACTACACCACGAGCAGTCAGAAAGGTGACCACGATAGTGCGGTGGAAGCGACTAGTGGCAAGCAAGACAGTTATCACTATCCGCGGGCTGTAAGAAGAGTAACCATGGTAGCATGGTGGAAACAGATAGCGGTAAGCAAGGAGCTACCGCTATACCATGGATTATCTTAAGGGAGACCATGACTGTGCGATAAGAAAGCAAATTTCAAAGACTATTATAAGTTTTTGATTAATTAATGACTATCCTCTCAGACTCCAAATGTCTTTCATTCTTTACAAAGGATTATGATGTGTTTTTTTTTGGAAGTTTAGGTCAAAACATTATTTTTGTTGCTCGAAGGGTTTGGAACCCTACTTTGGCCGCCATCATGATAGTTTTCTTTCAGTCGTTTCATTGAGAAATCTGCAGGGTTACTAAACTTTGATAGCATATAAGGAAGATAGGAAGACCATGACAATGGTCTTTTCACCGATCGGTCTCTTGCCATAAGATGGAATCTCGAATGGGGAAAGAGCTCAAGTTGCTCTGTCTCCTCACAAACCTGGTAAATCTCTCATGGGAAATGCATTTTTGGTCTTCACAGGTACTCATTTATTTATCCTTGCAGAACCGTTACCCTTACAGTCAAGGTTAACTGATAAGTGTTTGTTTCTGCATGAAATTTGGAGATTTGGTTTATTCCTCTCTCAGTCAGAACTATTATGAATTTCGCATGCCTAGAATCATATTTCAATAGAGTTACTATATCAGATTTAAGGAATGGAAATTTTCAGTAGGGGGTATTTGTGAAACCTAAAGAATCTTCTCAGTCTCACACTTGGATTCATTGGTAACCATTCTTAAATGCTTCAGTTTATTGTTTCAATTTCACATCATAATGATCTCAGTTTGTTGAGCATTATTGGTTTAGTTACTTAAGATTTGCATATATTATAATGGGTATTGTTCATTCAATATCTTCTCAACTTCATCTGGTTCGTGGGTAACTACTCTTTGGGAACATTCCTTTTTGAGGTTTCATTTGCTAAAAGTAAACTTATAGTTACTTCTTTTTGTTACTTTTTCATTGGTTGTTATGCATGCACTCATGCATGTATTCATACTATTTTTGGTCAAGCTCTGCCCTTGTAGTCTGCTCGATAGGATAGGGTTATGTCACTTCTATTTTTTATGTGCTAATTTTCTTGTCATGCCTGGTGAAAAGATTCTGCAAAAACCGACCTCTGTATTACCTGAACTATAACTTGTCAAAGATGTAAAAACAATAAAAAAGGCCACCTCTTCATTTGTCAGAAAATAACAGTTTCAACTGTAACCAAACATTGTAAATTATGAGGGATTCTGTAAAAATTCAGAAACAAAGAAAATAGGGCTTTATCATTATAGAAAAACCTAAATAGAAAAAATGAGAGAAGTGTAGTTCTATTTGATTTGAAAAGACAGGGCATTCATAAGTTGATGCTGAAAAAAATATGGAAAACACAGTGTGTTGTCTGTTTTGTATTGTGTATCATGAAAGATTGAAAATCAAAGAGTGAGAAAAAGAAAATATCATATCACTGTAATACAGTTTGATGAGAAGTTGTATTGGAACTGTAACTAGATTTTCCTCAAGCTGTCTTAAGGCTTGATAATGAATGGAACTCTGAAGAGTCATTCTTGACTCTTGAGAATTCTATGCATTGTCTATCAAGAGGCACTTGATAGAAATTAGAGAAACATAGAGATCCTCTGTATCATTGTATGTTCTATTGAAAAACAAAAAAGGGGTTGGTGCTCCTTGATATTGGTGTCTCTAAATAGAGGGGTTGGTGCTCCTTGAGTTGGTGCTCAAAAATCAGCCAATGAGGCATTGTCAAAATAATTATTGAAATGAAAGCTTGAAAAAGACAGCAGGTTCAGGAGTGGTTTTTCTACCCTAGGAGGGTTTTCCACTTGGCATATCTTGTGTCTATTTGAGTTTCTGTGATTCATTTGGTTCAGTGCTTTATTGATTTAAAATGCTATGTTTCACTATTCTCATTTCAGTTTATGTGATTGCATTCAATACATGAATGATTCTATCATTGATAAATGAGAGCATATATCTAGTTTATTTCAGTTTCAGTTAAATTTGGTAAAGAAAGAAGTTAATAACACAGATTCACACCCCCCCCCCCCCTCTCTCAGTGTCTTTTCACTCCAAAAAATACATATTTTGATGATATATTGATAATGCTTATGTAAATATTTAAAGTTGATTTATCTTCTTTTTGCATCCTTAAGGCATCATCGCATTCATCAAATACTTTGACACAAAAAGAGAGGATGGAGATTCAACCTACAATATGTGGAATACTTGTAAATACAGGTAAGTATATATGGTTTTATATATTTAAATACATGTTTTGATGATATATTGGTATTGCTTACATAAATAATTAAAATTTATTTATTATCCTTTTGTAGATCCTTAAGCTATCATCACATTTATCACATACTTTGAGACAAAAAAGAGAGGATGTAGATTCAACCTACAACATGGAATAATTGTAAATACAAGTAAGTATATATAGTTTTATATAAATTCAAATACATTTTATGATTCAATATATTGATATTTCTTATATGCATAGATAAAATTCATTTATTGTCATTTCGATATCAGGTGGTGTGAAGAGGCTACATTTTGATGATCTGCCACAAGTTTTTAGATGATAGCCACATTTTGTAAATATTATTTTGAGTTGGCATATATGTAAAATTTGTGTATTTACATACACAATTACTCTACACTTATATATAAAAATAGATATTTGATATATTTTGTTCTTTATGTGCATGTTTTCCCACTTTAAAACTTAAAATTTGATCTAGAAGAATCACTATGGTGTAGGGGCAACCATGTGCTGAAAAGATGTAAATGTTTGGGTTTTTGGATTAGTTAGTCAATTTTTCTTGTAATAAGGTCATCTAAGACCACGTTGTGTGTGTTAGAGTCCATATTAGGTCATTAGGAGTGTTGGTGGGTCAAGTTGCTTAAAGTTGTCAATTTTGCAAAATGTTGTCAATGTGGCAAATGTTGCAAAACATGGAATATGAAAAGACACAAGTGTAAATGAAGGAATTAGAATTGTTGTAGTTTTAAAATCACTTGTAGATGGTTGTTAAATTTTTAAGTAACCTTGGGGAGGTCGAAACCAAGGTTGGGGGGTTTACAATTTTGAAGTGAAATCAATAAAGACATCCTTGTTTCTGCATTTTTGAATATTAAATTACTATTTCAAATATTGGTATGGCCTTATACGGTTGGTTCATAATCTAAAAAAACTTGTAGGTTGTTTTTATGTGAATATACTTTCATTTTATTTTTGTTTCATCAATTTTCATTGAGTATTAAGAAAGTTACAAGCATTTTGGTGAAAACAGTCAGAAACCCTGCCTAGGGTTCCTAGTGGACTTGAAAAATGCATTTATTACAATTCCCACAATAGAAATTCCTAAAAATTGTTGAAATTCCTTTTCATTGTGTATATTTTCATTCCTCAAAATTTCAGGTCCAGGGAAGAACTTTTGTATGTGTTTTGGTGATGCCCTAGGTCGGATCTCTTGATGTTAAATTTAGGCCTAATTGGTAGAAGGGTAGTCCATTCTTGAATAATTCCATACAAAGTTATCTACCTTGATTCTAAGATATGTTGTATAAGGTCCCAATGGGTGTTTGAAACTATTCTTACATTTTTTATATCATGTCTTCACAAAAAGTTATGACCAAAAAATATCAAATTGTTGTTCCCATGTTTTAGATTTTTAAGAGCAAGTTGTCTATTTTTTATGGTTTCTGTACAAAGGACTATGCCTTAGTTTTTAAGTATGTTTGTGAATGAGAAAAAGGGTATCTAAAATTTCTTTTACATTTTGGATATAATACTTACTTTGAGAGTTATGATTGGAAAACCAGTTTCAAAAGACTACTAGGACCAACTTCACCAAATTTGATCCCCTTAAGCCATCATTTTTCCTAGGACCTTAATTCATAGATCCCCTTAATCCATAAATTTTCCTAGGACTGTAATTCATATATCCCCTTAATCCATCCTATTAGGATCCCTTAAGACATCCTACGAGGACCCCTTAAGCCATCATTTTTCCTAAGACCCCTTAATTCATATATCCTCATTATATCTATCTAATGTGATTAAACATGAGACATACTTTGAATTATTTGATCTTGTTTAGAAAATTTTGAGAATTTATTTTATCCCCTTAAGACATCCTATTAGGACCCCTTAATACATCCTATGAGGACCCCTTAAGCCATCATTTTTCCTTAGACCCCTTAATTCATATATCCTTATTTATATCTATCTAATGTGATTGAACATAAGACATAATTTCAATTCTTTGATCACCTTAAGAAAATTTTGATAAATTATTTGATCCCCTTAAGACATCCTATTAGGACCCCTTATGACATCCTATGAGTACCCCTTAAGCCATCATTTTTTCTAGGACTCCTTAATTCATCTATCCTCATTTATATCTATCTAATGTGATTGAACATGAGACATACTTTGAATTCTTTGATCCCCTTAATACATCCTATTACAACCCCTTAAGACATCCTACAAGGACCCCTTAAGCCATCATTTTTCCTAGGGCCCCTTAATTCATATATCCTTATTTGTATCTATCTAATGCAATTCAACATGAGACATACTTTGAATTCTTTGATCCCATTTAGAAACTTTTGAGAACTTTGATCCCCTTCAAACATCCTATTAGGACATAAATTATATTAACATTGACACTATTTTGGTATAGTATGTGATTGTTATGATGAGTCATCCTAAATTATAGAATATGAATCAAATGTAAAGTACAAATATTTGAATGTCTTATTAATTTCAACTTAAATTTCATATTAATTCAAATGACATTTGTATAATTTCACATTAATTCCAATTAATTTCTTGACTATGAATCAAATGTAAAGTACAAATATTTTAATGCCCTATAATTTCATATTTTTATTATTTCACATTAATGTCCTATTAATGTCTTGACTTCAAGTAAAATACAAATATTTAAATGTCCTATTAATTTCAACTTTAATTTCACATTTGTATAATTTCACATTAATGTCTTATTCATGTCTTGACTGAAGCTAGAAGGTGTATGAGCTCTGCTAGGGATTTCTTATGTCTGTGGTCACTCTTGGCCCCTCTTGTGTCATACTACACTCTTACATAGGATTTTCCTCTTTTCCTGTGTGTACGACCGCATTTACTACGGTTTTTTGTTTTAATATGCCTTCAACCAGCTCTAACTCAATAGTTCTTGTTAGTGTTGGTGGTTTGAAGGCTCTGCTCAATGATTCCTCCTCTAAACAAACCACCTCAAAAATTTGTTCTAAAAATGTTTCACAAGGTAAGTCTTTTGACTCCCCAGCTGATGTGGTTTTACCATTCCCTAATTTTGATTTTGCTTGTAAATGGCTTGAGCAACATACCCTTATTGGGTACTTTGTGGGGAGCACTCCACTTGAAAGTGTGCTTAAAAAATGGGTCCACAAGGCCTGGGTCCCTCATGGGGTCCACCTTGATATGGTCCAAAATTTAACCAAGGGTTTTTTTATTTTCCATTTTGCAGAGGTCAACCATGTTCAGCCAATCCTAAATCATGGTCCCCGGTATGTCAAGTCTTCTCTATTGGTTTTCCAGTCATGGACCTAGGACTTCGCTATCTCAGATGACACAAAGTTGTGGGTCTCAGTCTGGATTGAGTTTCCAGGGTTCCCCCTACCTCGTGTGCCTTTTTTGAGTCATATTGCGTCCTCTCTGGGGAAGGTCATTTGTATTGAGCCAGATAGGTTTTTCCAAGTCCGACCCCAAAAATGGGTCTATGTTGAAGTAGACCTCTCACAAGATTTGAAAGAATCCATTCACATTAAAATTGGAGATTTCTGGCATACCCATAAGTTTACTTATTTTAATTTGTCGAACACATGTTATAGATGTCAGTTCGCAGACCACAAGATCAGGGACTACCCTTTGGCAATGCCTCGTACTCCTTCTCCGCCACAGGAATCTGAAAAGCCCCATCAGGCAAATAATTCTACTGCCAAACTTGATGAGAAATGGACCATGGTTACAAACCATAAAAAAAATTCCAGTGGCTCTAGGATGGTTTCCAAAGTCCTTGAGCCAGCTAAAGATGTTTCAAACCCTTCGGTGAAGGGGAAAGAAGCTCTAGTCGAGGTTGACAATATTCTGGCATGACCTAGGCTAAAAGCTATGCCTTAGCCTTATGTCGTTATGATGGCACAACCAAAAGTATCTCCTCCCCTGACGGGAGCTCAATAGAGGTCTCACAGTCCTTCTTCTCCATTAGAAGAAGGAGAATATGTGCAGGATAAACATAGACTTTCTTTTCTGAATATTCAAATTGGGTCAGTTTTTCCAAAAATTTTGTAGAATCGCTTCTCTACTCTAGATGAGGAGGAGTTAGAATCCGATGATATGAAGGAGTTTCATTCATTAATTTCCTCTCATGGAATGTTTGAGGTCTGATAGACCTCTCCAAGAAGTATTATGTTAGGGATAGTTTGCAAAATTCTGCTGGTATTGAATTGCTTTGTCTCCAAGAAGTTAAAATTTCTAGTTTTTTGCTTGCTTCGGCTTGTCATTCTATTTGGCCAGCCAATCATATGTTTTGTACTACTCATGATGTTGGACATGGCAGAGTTGTCACCCTTTTGTCCCCATAGTGGAATTCTTGTGTGGTTGACCATGGGTCTAACCCCACACATTGGCTCATCTGGATCCTACTCAATATTGATAATCACTCTTTTGGGATTATTAATGTTTATGCCTCTAATGATGTTCTGGAATGCTCTTTTATTTGGCATTGGATTGCTGACTCATTACCAGTTGCTACTTGGCTATTGTGTGGGGATTTCAATATGGTTGAGATGGCATATAATAAATATGACACTCTACCATTTAGATGGGTAGTTGGTGAATGGGGGGAATGGTTTTACATGTGTAATAAATTAGGGCTCTTTGATCCCAATATTGGTCACCGCCATTCTCATTCCCTCTAGCATACTTGGTGTAATTACAAGCTTGGCTCTGATAGGATATTTAAGTGCCTTGATCATGCCATGATCTCAGCTCAATCTTTCTTCTCTTTTGACAACTCTTCACTCTCGGTTAAGTCATTAGTGGATGTGACATTGTTAGATCATTTCACCATTTCTTTTTGCATTGAATTGGAGACAAGACATCCTTGGGCCTGCAAAACGCAATTTTTTTTAACATCTCTCTGCTTTGTCATCAACCCAAATTGTCCCACATTCATAGATTCTATAATTTAGAGTGAAGGCCAGATCATAATAGATGTTGGATTAATTGGTGGAATGATGTTATCACTCGCACGACAATATTTTTGCACATTTATGGGTGTCATCTAGCCATTTTTCATCGATGGTCTTATGAGGCTACCACAGTTGACCTGTGCTTAGCTACCAAAGCTTTGATGGCTAGCCCTTTCTCCCCATCATTGCAAGTTAGAGTGGTGGAATTAAGACACAAAGAGCAAGTTGCAGACAATTATGTCACTAGAGGTGTTCAAATCAAATCCAAATTAAACTGGTTAAAGATTGGCGACTGTGCCTCCAAGAAATTGTTAATGGCCCTACATGCTAGACACTCATCTCCTGGCATCAAAAAAATTAAAGAAGGATCCCAAGTTCTCTCTTAGCTACCTAACATTCTTCAGGCCTTTGTTCGACATTATGAACAAGTTTTCACTGCTCAGGAATACACATCAAAGAAATAACAAGCCCTTCAGGATTGTCTTGTTGTTGTGCCAAATAGGCTATCTTCAGCCCTAAAAGCTTTTTGTGAGAAATTAATCATAATTGATGACTTGAAGGAATCCATTCAGTCCATGGCTGATGACAAGGCTCCTGGGATTGATGGTTTCCCTTGTGAGTTTTACAAGGCCCTTTGGGACTATGTTAGAAATTATTTGCATAAGGTCTATCTTGAGGCTTTTCATTCCAAATCCCTGGGTAATATAATTAACAAAAGAAATATTAAATTCATACCTAATCCTGGAGATCCCAAGGATATTTTTAATTGGTGGCCTATCACGCTCCTCAATGTCTCTTATAAAATCATTTCCAAATCTTTGGCTTTGAAGATCTGCCATCTTTTACCTTGGATTGTGTGCCCAGAGAAAACCTACTTTATCAAGTCCAGGTTTATTCTAGATAATATCATTGTTGTGTGGGAAGGTATGGAGTGGGCCAAAGTTCAAACTAGAAAGCTATTTTTCTCAAGATTGACTTTGCTAAATCCTATGACCGCATTAAGTGGCCTTTCATTCTAGCCATGTTGAAAGCCTTGGGGTATGGGCCTAATTTCATTCAGGCTTTCCAAATGATTTTTTCATATGCCTCTTTTTGTATCCCCATTAATGGTCGCCAGTCTCTTGCCTTTGGTCTTTTCTACTCCATTCGGCAAGGATGTTTACTTGCTCCTTCTCTTTATGTGCTTGTTGTTGAAGGATTTTCCTATCTGTTGGCTAATACGGTCTCTCAATAGCGTGTCAAATACATTACCCTACCTAACTCTCAGGCTTAGTTTGTTAATGGCCATTTTGCTGATGACTCTTTCCTCACCCTTCTGGAGGAAGAAAACAATATTAAGGCGACCCTTGATTGCCTCAACATTTTTTGTCTTGCATCAAGCTCCGCTATTTAGTGGCATAAAACTTTGTGCTTTAGGTAGTCTATTCTACCCACTCCTTACTGGTTTCAGCAGTATGGTTGGAAATGGATTGGGCCAAGGGAAATATTTCAGTTTCTAGGAATTCCCTTCACCTTCTAGGCTTCTCCAGCTGAGTTGTGGCAATTTGTTCTCTCTAGAATTGAGAAAAAGTTAGCCTATTAGATTTCCAAGCCTCTTTCTATGGCAAGGAAGTCTCAAGTGTGCTCTAATATTTTTGTGGCTACTCATGTTTATTACTCCTCTTGTTGGGCCCCTTCAAAATCTTCCTATTCCAAGTTTGAAAAGCTACTTCGAGACTTTATTTGGGCCTCAACGGAGTCCTATAGAGGGTTTCATCGTGTTTCCTAGGAGTTTTTCTACCTTCCCAAAGATTCTAGAGGGCTTGGTTTGCTCTCCACTCAACGACAAGGGATTGCCTTGTGTGTGAAATGGATAACTAGAGCCCTTACTAGAGATGAAGCTTGGAAAATTCTCCTCAGGCATTCAATTCAATCTGGATTTCTTGTTCATAGACCCACCTGGAAGGGGATTGGCTTTCAAACCCTTCTATTCATGAAGGAACTAGTCTAGATTGTGGATACTTTCATGGCCAAGAGCATTTGGAGATCCTGGGAGGTGGTTAAGCCTTGGCTCCGCTAGGGCGGCTCTGGTTTTTGTGATGGGCTTTCACTCAATCAATAGAATTTTTGGTGACCACCTCTCTTTTCTAGTAATGGTCAACCTTTGGGCAAGTCACCTTGGCTTAAGGCACTAAGGTTCCACAAGAAAGGCATTCAAAAATTTTAGCATGTGTTTCACAGACCCACAATGCACATTGTGTCATGGGAAGATTTTTGTGTTCTCTACAGACTTCAAAACCAAGACCGTGATACTTATGATGGTCTAGTGAATTCTATTCCTACATATATTCTTCATAAGGTGGGAATTTTTGGGTCCAAGCCCTGATGGAAGGACTAGAAGTGGTACCTAGACACCCCTTTCATGAATTACAAGCCTAGGTTTGTTTATATGTGGCTTTCACTGCATTTTCTAATGATTGATAGTCTTAACCAAAGGTGGATTCTTCAATCTCCTGCTCATGTCTAGCAAAAAATATTATCTTCCAGTTTGTCTAGAAGTGTTGAGCCAAAACTCACTCACTTTGATTGGTGTATTATATTCCAAGGCTTGCCTATGGGGTCTTGGCTTGTTCACTTGGGGATCTAGGACCCTCAGTGCCCTTTTTGTGGGAAAGCTAAGTCTTTTAATCATATCTTCTTGTTTTGTACCAAAGCTCAATAGTTTTGGACTTAGATTCATGACTTCTTTCAGCATTTTAGACCAGAGCCCTTCTCCTGACATATGATTTTTCTAGGAGATTTTCCTTGACTTCCTGATAAGTATACCTAGTTTTGGTACACTTTCAGAGGGGAAATCCTCTTCAGTATCTGGTAAGATAGAAATGCCTAGATAGTTTCTAAAACCCAAATGGATAGAAAAATTTTCTTTGTATTCTAAAGCTATTATTTGCTCTAATGTTCTCTTGCAGATTCAAGTTCAAGCCAAAAAGGTTGCACTTGAGGTGGCTCACCTTCAGGTGCTTTTGGACCATTGAAGAAATGCCCCATGTACTGTGGCTTAGGTGCTCACTTTTCCTACTTCCTCCCATGGTCGGTTGCTCTCTCGGGGTTGGCAACAGAGTGTCTCTACTCATCCCTTCTCTCAACCTCCTCTTCAATGTGGTTCTCACCTTCCTCGGTAGTCTCCTTCTCCTCCTCTATGGGCTGGCCAAGGGTGGCCCTTTGGAGGAGAGGTGGGGAGCACTGGTGGTGGTTTTAGGTGGCCCTCTGATGATACTCCTTCTTC
The DNA here is from genome assembly GCA_007115665.2 of Sequoiadendron giganteum. NCBI lineage: Eukaryota > Viridiplantae > Streptophyta > Pinopsida > Cupressales > Cupressaceae > Sequoiadendron > Sequoiadendron giganteum. Next base: position 7,378,689 of record CM021109.1, read on the forward strand.
TAGCTCTGGTTAGCTAGACTCTGCTAAATTCCTTTTGCATTTAGCGCTTGCAATCTCACCCCGACACAAGGATAAAGAAGATAAAGATAAAGGTGTTGATGATGGTTGGGGTCCTCCTCCTGACGTCACTCTAGACCCCACTAATGTATAAGGGAAAAAATTGGATGAAAGAGACCCTCCTGGCTATGTTGGTACTTTTTTGGCTTCTTAATGGCCTTTTTTTGTTTGTAATCTCAAATTTATAGCCTAGGCCCATGTGACTGTATTTTTTTAGTTTTTTGGGAACTGCCCATGTGACTCTCGAGGTGTGCCTTTCTACCACCCACCTTTTTTTTGTGAATATATATTTTAATCTTTATAATTAATATAAATTAGTGCCTATTCATCAAAAAAATGTAAAGTACAAATATTGGAATGTCCTTTTAATTTCATATTAATTTCACATTTATATGATTTCACAATTAATGTCCTATTAATGTCTTGAATATGAATCAAATGTAAAGTACAAATATTGGGATGTCCTTTTAATTTCATATTAATTTCACATTTATATGATTTCACATTAATTTCCCATTAATGTCTAGACTATGAATCAAATGTAAAGTAAAAATATTGGAATGTCCTTTTAATTTCATATTAATTTCACATTTATATGATTTCACATTAATGTCCTATTGATGTCTAGACTATGAATCAAATGTAAAGTACAAATATTTGAATGTCCTATACTTTCACATCTATATAATTTCGCATTAATGTCATATTAATGTCTTCAATATGAATCAAATGTAATGTATAAATATTAAAATATCCTATTAATTTCAGCTTTAATTTCACACTTGTTGTTATTTCTATTGTAGACACTGAAAAATGTCTTGGTATGCGAGCGTCATTTTTCACCCTCTCGGTCTTCTTCCTGACATAATTAAGTAATTTTAATTATTTAATTATTCTTGATCGCATTCCTCTATTAATTAAATAACTTTTAATTATTTAATTAATTCACTTCTTAGCTTTATTCTATCCTAATCAATTAAATAAATTAATTGTGTCACTAATTCCCTCTCTTCTTCAAATAATTAAATAAATTATTATTTTAATTATTTCATTATCACCTTTTGTCTATAGTTAAATAATTAAAAATAGTTAATTATGTAACTATTCACTTATCCTTTAATTCTTCTATGGTTAAATAGTTGTCGAAATTATTTAATTATTCCCCCAACCCTCTCTTTTATTAAATAAATGATTCAAATTAATTATTTAATGCTCTTTCCCATTTTCTCCCATTTAATTAAAATTATTTTTATAAATTGTTTTAATTAAATGCCCACTTGCCTTTTTCCAAATAAATAATTTGAATAAATTATTTGTCTCCTTTTGGTCAAAGATTCTTTCATCATGAATTAATTTTTTTCAATTTTTAATTCATCCATTATCGCTCCACTTGCTCATTAATCTTAGTCATATTTTTCATAGTTGTCTTTGTCATAATCTTTAGCATCATAGTCGTCCCTAGCCCACCACTTTCTAGTGCATCAATCCTCCACCGTTCATCTTGGAATCTTTCTAGAAGATCGATCTCATCTGTCTGTTCGAATGGTTGTCTATAAAAGAAGCATTTCTCTTCCATTGTTTCTTTAACAAGGTCACTTATCTCCAACTTTCTTGCTTACGATTTGCAGGTATTTCCACAAGTCTGACTACAAAATTGAGGGCTTATTTGCAAAATAAGAAACAGGAGAGACAAGGGAAGTGATTCAACTTCAATGGGGAGTGTTTTTTTTACTTTCTTTCATTTTTCTCTCTCCATTTGAACTTTTTCTCTTGTTTGGATTTGGTTTTGGCTTAGTAGTGTTGTGGTTGTCACTAGGATCTAGGCTAACTTATTTTTACCAGTCCTACATCTACCACTTAATGTTCTATTAATTTCTTAGATAGCATAAGTGTTAAATTATTTTTTAACTCCTAAATTATAATGTATGAAAATATTGAAATTTAATATAAAATATTGTCTCATGACGATAACTAATTTGTTCAAGTTAAAATGCATAAATGTACATATGTAAATCACTATTTAATAATAATATTCTATAAAATACTGAAATTAATTATAAAGTCCTTGAAACTATATATAAATTCCATGAAAATATTCAAACATATATATAGATCTAGTCCATGAAACTATACCAAAATATTGAAACATGTACATATAGAGTCCATGAAATAATGAAACATATATAGAGTTTGTGGAATGCACTAAAACATATATATCTAACTTCTATCATCCCTATAATCAAGAGACCCATTCACTCCATGTGGACTAGGATGATCTGTAGGGTGATCATCAACACATAGAAAATCAACAAATGAATTGATATCTTTAGTTGCTCGACATGCAACTGAAGAGGATGCAGCTTGATCAGGTCCATAACATAGTTGATGAAAACTTGTACATAGATGAGGCATCAATGCAGGTGGAGTGGTACCTATTGGATTATAAAATAGACATTGAATTAGACTAGGATACATTAGCATATCCCAATAAGTCCCCTCTAAATGGCTAAACTTATTTATCCCAAAAGGTATCAATTCTAGATGGGTACAATAATGGTAGTAGAAGAAGGTTTGACAAGAGGTTGAGTAAGAACGGGCCATTGGGGTTCAACTTGTGCCCCAACCTTTGTTTTGGCATACCACCACCAACACCTTGAAACGCTTTAAAATCAAAATAATTGTGTTTGCTACCCAACACAAACTCTACATATAATTTTCATAAAAAATATAGTGGAACCTCACAATTAGCATGTGGTGGATGATCAAATACCATTCACCACTAATCCCAAAAATTGGTTGCCATTTGTGGATATCTACAGGTCACATAATTTAGATATTCTTTTTTGTTTGCAGGAATCGGTTGATTGATGATGGGGTCGATAAAATAGGAAGCTAAATGGGATTTTGTGATTTTAGGTCAAGTATCTCCCTATAGGAGAGACCATCAGAATCATACCATCACCTCTCCTCTCTCCATACTCGATGACTATATAAGTCCACATCAATGGACTTGACAACATCTACAAATTTTTGCATCAAAGTTCTAAAATGCATCAGGTGGGGTGGAATGAATGCTTCATTTCAAATTGTGTTAATCTTATCTTCTATGGATCTAATATTGTCAAAGATCCACACTCGCAAGAGAGCCTCGTCAGATCTTGGGGGTGGTGGTGGGGGGTTTTGAGCTGGAGGTGGAGGTGGAGGGGGTGGAGGGTATTGAGGTGAAGGGGGTGGTGGTGTGGGATTAAGAATATCCTCAATATCAAACTTATCCATAATATAATTTAGTGAACCTGCATATATATAAATATACTTGAACAAGTACAAAATTAACTTTCAAGAATCTATATATAAATTATAAATAGACATATTAAAAACTAGATAATATACATGTTGAGAAATTACAAGAAATATTTAAATTAAATGTGCATGACTGTTTAAAAGAAAAAATAGGATACATATACACACATACATCATTCAACTTGAGCATACATACAAATTTGAAAATTAAAGATCTAGTACTATGTAATTTTAATGCATGTACATACTAAAAAAATAAACTTAAAACATACATAGAAAAGGTAAATTTCTAGTAAATTTAATCTCCTTAAGCCATTTTCTTAAATCCCCTTAATCCATGATATAAATGACCTAATGATACAACTTAAAAATAATTTAAGGCTCATTTATATCTATGGCATGTAAAATTTGGTGGCTTAATGTACTTCTCAATGTTTAAAAGGAATAGTGAAGTTTCCCCTTAAATCCAATTTTCTTAAATCCCCTTAATTCACATGTCATCTTTCCTAGGTCCTTAAACCATGCTGATGGAATATTTTTTTCCTGAGTTGACCAAGTTTAATATATAGATCTTTAATAATTTTGTAAAAGCTTCAAGCATCTAACATTATACAAATTGATCAAATGTGAATGATTAATTTGACTATTATTAGTGGCTTAAGGGGATCAATGAGTATATTTCAAGTTGTACCATCTACATCCTCTTAGGATGGGTCTTAAGAATTTTTCTTAAATCCCCTTAATCCATGTCATCTTGAACCTAGGTCCATAAACCATGCTAATGGAATGATTTTTTCCTAAGTCATTTTCTTAAATCCTCTTAATCTATGGCATGAAGAGGCTACATTTATATGTATGCATGTATATGGGGAAAATAACTATATGGATCCACATTCATGTAAGGGGAAAAAGTCGAAGTTATTTTTATTTATTTTACATTCCATCATCAATGTTATTGTAAAATTGAACACCCCTCAACCATCTTCACAATGCTTGTATTGGATGATAAAACTATGACTATATAAAACTCTTCTTGTGGTTATGATGATAATGAAATTTATTTTATGGTTTTTAGATGGAGAATGGTTTCATATAAAATATTTATGTGAAATCTCACTCAAACCAATTGATGAAATAAAAGTTACTATACATACTTGGTGTGTATTGTGAATAATGTGGACTTTGTGGGTGTAGCCCTCTTATGTGAACTAAGTGTGTAAAGAGAAAATGTGGTATGAAATCATGATATGAATTTTATTATCATCCCTTGAGAATGAGATGTGGTTCAAGTCTACCTTTCAAAAAACAAATAATTGTTATTGTGAAGTGAAATCTAGTTTTGTAGCCACATTTTGATGAACTATTGTTCTAGGTTAATTATCGCTTACTTTCAATCCCCCGCCAATAATTAATTGATAATACACTTTTCATTAAATTACATATTATATTTTTTAAAATCTACATTTAGAAGGCAATTAATAACACCTATGTGGGAATTTTTTTTGTCCATGTAGACTTGTGGTCCTTTGGCCTTTGAAATGTTTTAGATTGAGACCTTTTGGGATAAATAATTTTAGCCACTTACAGGGGACTTATTGGGATATGCTAATATATCCTAGTCTAATTCAATGTCTATTTTATAATCCTTGAGAAAGATGTGATATTTAAGTCCCATGATGGTGATCGATTCATAATTATGGAAGATGTCGAATAGTGTGTGATTTTGTTGATCCATAGTGATGGAAAAAGGAGGTGAATGGTTAAGTTTCATGATGGGGTTGATGAAAGGATTGGTATAGGATCAACGAAATTGTTGGTGGTGAGGGTGATAGGTCAATAAAGGGATTGATAGTAGTAATTATCTTGGTATAATGATGAGATGAATTTATTTTGATGTGGGGAGAAGTTACCCTAGTGCTCATGTGAACTTAGCATCGACCTTATTCTTATTATTTATAGATTTATATCCAATACCTTAGAATATTTGGTTTGCATAAATATGGATGTGTTCAAGGATTCCTTTTTCATTAATGTCTAATCCTTTTCTTTAATATTTCATGATTTTCCACATTTAATTTGCAATGGGATATTTTTACTTTGAAAGAAAGATGCAAAGGCATCATTAGATGGCTAGGTAATATTTGTAAGAGTTTATGGCGAACTCCTCAAACACCCCAGGATCACTTGCAAGACAAAATAACTTCCACAAGAGAAGAAATGGAAGAAATATTTGCTATCATTAAGGATGCAAGAATGTCAAACTGAATATGGCAAAGTGCATATGATGCCCTGCTTATATAGGCGAGGTGAGGAATAGGATTAGACAAGATCATGACAAGTGCCTTAATCCTATCACATGTGACAACTAACTAACTGCTTAGGAAATGATGCATAGATAAGACAAGTTCTGGAAAATCCAACTAAGACTTCTAGAAGAATCTTATATCCTAAGTAAACTTAACATGTGAATATGTCTCCTAATTACCTAGTGAGTGAATTAACTAGGTACAAGACATTTATTCACACCAAAAACCCCCTTAAGCGCAACTTAGGAGAGAATATTATTATGAAAATGATGAAAATATGTAAGGATGCATCTTAGCTACTAGGCCATGTTAGGTACCCATGTACATTGCAAATGCAATGACAAATAAATCTCTCACAACCGAGGAAAAGGAGAAAACCTGGTGGGATAAAAATTCTCCCCAAAAGAGAGATGAAATACAATAATGATATCCACCACAAATCCAATAAATCTCCATCTATACAAAGGATGAAAAGAGAGATCATGCAACTCCCCCATAATGAGATAACTTGAACTAGAAGTACACTATGGAGTAACATTGGAATCCTTGATTCGGAAAGGAAAGATAATTATGTTTTCTACAAACCATATTAGATTCACTCAAGGACTCGGTTCAAAATCATGATTAAGCAACAGTAGACCCAATGCCAAGGAACACTGGAAAACTCATAAATTGGCACAACTCTAGAATCTATGAAGTAACAGCTGATTGATAAATGGTCTAGAACTGAAATGAAGTGTAAAGAAAATGCAAAACTAATGCACACAAATAAGGAAATAGTGCATGCACTAATGAATATTCACATCTACCCCCATGATGGAAAATAGCCTCAAAATTTGTGTAGAGGATGGAATCATTTTTCCAACGATATAAAGTTTTTGAAAAATGGACACTGTATGCTCAAGTTATGATATTTTTTTTAAAAAGATAAATTTAGCCTATAGGAAACTATTTTTTCTAGCAAAAAAGGTTTGCTTCTGATTTGATTTCTAAAAAATCTATTCACTATGAGTAGAAAATAATAGAAACCCAAAAATATTTTGATGTGAAGAATGAAACCTAGAAATATTTATTTGATCCAGCAAGCAGAAGATGAAAAATAAATTTATTTTGACCTCCAACCTCTAGAAAAATGACACATGAAAATTTTTAGATAGAAATTTTCTTCAGATTTGTGTAAGATATGCAAAATCTAAAAAATACCTAAATGAGATTTCAACCTTGGCTACAAAACCCAGAAATCGTTTTTCTTATAAATGAGTGGAAGCTAGATCTCTGAAGCAAAAATGAAAATGACTCCAATAAAAAAGGGCTTGAATCAAACCCTTGCAGATCTGAAAAAATATGTCACATTTTGATGAAACAAAAGCTAATATTGACTTTCTATGATGCCATGGATTCAATGGCAAGGTTGTCATGGCCTCAACTCGCACCCAACAAAACTTTCACGCCAAGATTGGTCCCTTAGATATGGGAAGAAGTCTATAGCACTGAAGCTCTAATACCATGTAAGATTTTATGGTGAACTCCTCAAACACCCCAAGATCATGTGCAAAAAAAAATAACTTCCACAAGAGAGAAATTGACATAAATATTTTATATCATTAAGGATGCAAGAATGCCAAACTGAATATGGAAAAGTGCATATGATGCCTTGCTTATATAGGCAAGGTGAGAAATAAGATTAGACAAGATCATGACAAGTGTATTAATCCTATCACATGTGGAAAATAACTAACTACCTAGGAAATTATGCATAGATAAGATAATAATGCAGGAGAATCTAAGGATAGGCATGATCCTGCATCAACCAAAAAAATATTTTATTTTGAATTTAGTTTCAGTTTTGGTGTTCACTCTTTGATTGCAAATATTTTATTTTGAGTTTAGTTTCAGTTTTGGTGTTCGCTCTTTGATTGCAATTTTGTTCAGTCGGGATGATCATTGGAAGCGAAAATGAGTGAAATTTCTATCAATCACATTTGACAAAATGTCACATTCATATTGAGGCAGTTTTTGCAAAGCTATTCAATTCAAAGAAAATTGTGTGCAAACTTTGGATTGCTATATTGACCTCAAGGAGGACGTGTGGAATTGAACGGGTGTAGAAGGATCGAGACAGAACAAGGGGATAAGACTTAAAAAATGGTGCAGCAAATAAATCTCTTATGCCATGATGGAAGTTCACATCAAAATCTTCTTGTTATGATTTCAATGATTTGGCAATGCATGAGGCATCCATAGGGAAGGAATGGGAATTGACCTTATAAAAATACCATCAAAGTAATTTGGAGAGGCATTTTTAAAATGAAAATTTGGAAGGGAAAAGAAAAGCAGTGCCCATTCTTTTAAAATTAAAAAATTCTCACTCAAAGGGTGATGGAACAAGAGGGGATCTGTGGAGAATTTGAAGAGTGGGGCCGCACGTGGGTGAAGAAGAAGGAACACCTACATTTATAAACAAATATTTGTAAAGATTTGGGGAAAAAAGATAAAAATTTGATAGAGAAGGAATGCACAGCTAGTAAAGGGGAATAAAGTGTGTAGCATTAAGAGAAGGTATTGATAGGCTTATGGGATTCGAATGGGTGAAGACAAAAGACTCCAAACTAGCTCTATGAGCAACAGGTAAGGAGAATAAGAAAGGGGGTGTTGCATAGAAATAATGGGTGGGGGGTTGTAAGCTTTGAGTTGAATAATTTTAAAATATAGAAGATGAGGATTGAGTGGGAAGCAGATAGATAGGAATTCAATAAGAGGCTCGAGTGTGTGTAATTGAAGTTTCCAATACAGATGGAAAGAGATGGCTATGAGCGAGTGGTAAGAAAATGAATTGTTGTTCGAATTTCATCAAAGAGCATGTAATCGGTAGAGAAGTATGGGGTTGTTAGGAAATATATTGCATGAATGGAGTAATGGGAAGTTGTTTCAAAATAGAGGAAGAGGCAAATCTATTGTCATGAAGCCCATTGAATTGTAATTCATAATTGAATGAATAAAATCAATGTTACTTGTAATTGTAACTAATTGAGTTGTTTTTTTTTTGTGAGTTTCATTTTTGTGTTTTAGAGAATGGTTGATTGAGCAGAGGAGAGGACACTCTGTGTCAGACAAGTTCTAGAAAAAGCAAACTAAGACTTCTAGAAGAATCTTATATTCTAAGTAAACTTAACATGTGAATATGTCTCCTAATTATTATCTAGTGAGTGAATTAACTATGTACAAGACATTTATTCACACCAACAATATTAGACTTTTCAAAGTATGGTGCAGGAGCACACCTTGGCTAACCTCCATTTTTGTTATTTTGGCTTGTACTTGAATCTAGCTAAGTCAGGAAGTTTGTTTGTTTTCAGACCTTAGAAGGTCATTGCTTTTGTGGGATAGGTGAGTTAGTCATTAGGACTAAGGTCACACAATTAGCCATTGTTAGTACTTTATGTTTTCTTTATGTTAGTTGTCTAGGGGAGATTAGAGTCTTAAAGTTGTTCCAAGCACTTAATGAGGTTGTAAAGATTCCTTAAGGCCATTCAATGAGTTGGTTCCTCAAAATCTTGAGGGAATGGTGGTCCTAAGAAATAGGATCAAGGCATGGTGAAAGATGCCAAATGTTGTAAGGAAGTTAGCATGGTTTGTTGCATGCAACTCGGTTGCCTTTGGATCCCCTTGAGAATAGGAAGTGGGAAATTGGCCAACAGGCCCTAGAATCATGGAGTGGGCATCTAATATGACTCAAGACTAGAATCTCATGGGAGAGAGGAGTTATGTAATTTGTAATCAGTTTTTGAAGTGAAATACAGAGCTCTGCAATAGTGTTTTTGAAGACAACTCGAGTTTTTGTGGTGACAGAGATACTTAATGGATTTATACACTGAGTTTAGTGTTTGTACTATGTTCTATAGGATTATCTTAGTCATTTTCATTTGATAAGCAAGTTGTATTAGAGTAGGTATTTTGTGTTAGTTAAATTATTTTGTTTTAAGCTCTTACTGGTCCTGTCTTGACCAGTCGGTGCTTTCATGGCTCCCCCATGAAGTCTAGCCTTGGGAAACACCTAAGGATAGGTGGGAATGTTAGGGGAGTCATTAGTGTACATATTTTTAGGGTTAGGAAGTATGAAAGAGTGGAGAGCTCTTTTAATCTCTAGTCTCTAGGTGAGCAGACAGAGCCCGGTTAGAGGTCTAGCATTGAAACCTTGAAGATTTCTTGCAGGGTAAGGAGGTACTGTACGGAACAGGTATAGGTTCAAGTAGGGTTTCACCTTAGCTCAAAATTCTAGGTGGATTGAATTCATGTCAAATCATTTGGTTTATGATTTGAGCAAGTTACAAACTAGGATACAATCAGTCCTAGAAATTAGGCCTTTTTAGCCCTACTGCCCTAAGCTGCAGGAAGCTAGTGTACGGATGTTGTCAGGCCAGAAGCCCCACTGAACCTTTTAAAACTTCCAAAAGGGTATCCGAATCTGCCTTTAGATTTATAGGGTCTTTAGGAAAATTTTGCAATAATTGGCAAAACAGGACTGGTAAAGGCTACAAGAAATAGGCCTATTTAGGGTCTCAAATGGTGAAATCTTGAACCTGGTAAGGATAGGGTTGAAGAACCTACTAAATGGTTCAAATATGCAAGGTTATCGATGCTATCAATAGGATGGACACCCCTACAATGAAGAATGAGGTTTTTGAGAAGATAGCACTTAGAGCTTTCTAAGTGAGGAAGAGGATTTGAACTTGTCAAATGGTGTTAGTCCTCCAAGGTGAAGCACAAGGGATAGAATTCTAAGAACGGAGTTAAGATTGGACTTAGTTAATCATCTAAGCCAATCAGGACCTAGAGGAGACTAGGTTCCTAGAAGAGACAAGCTAGGTCTCTTAGTTGCAGTGCAAGCAAGCCTTGGAACACTCACATCATATTGGTATCAGAGCCTGTTTTTGATTAGGCTTGTGGTGGATGTTGCAGCCTACAAAATTAGTGGGAGAAAATACACCAGAGGAAGACACAACAATGGTGGCTAATGTTGAGTCAGCCAAGAAAGTAGAAGAACAAGAAGAGGATAATCGGTTGCTAAGAGAAAGATTGTCCCAAATGGAGCAGCTCTTGGGTGAAGTCCAAGACAAAACTGATCAGGTGTGAAAATTGATCAAAAGGAAGAGGAAGAAGTAACGGAAGATGAATTAGAGTTGGAGGAGGAAGCACCAACACCTGACCCTATTCTCCCTGAAGATCCATTCTTAAAGGCACTAAAGGCATTGAGTGGCAAAGCTTTGGAAGGTGTGCCACTATTTAGTGGACAAATGGATCCAGATTCAGTCATGGATTGGATAGACAACATTGAGAACCATTTTGAATGTGATGGTATCTTAGAGGCACAAAAAATTATGGTGGCCAAGTCTAGACTAAGAGGTTCAGCTCTTACTTGGTGGAAATTTGTGCAAAATGAAAGAGAAAAGGATGGAAAAGGTCCTGTAGTTACTTGGAAGGGCATGGTAAACAAAGTGAAGCAGACCTACCTTCCTAATGACTATGAAGTTCAAATGCATAAAAGGAGACACAATCTAAGACAATGAGATTTAGATGTCCAAGCCTACACCGAGGAATTTCAAAAGCTATGTTTGAGATCAAAAGTAGTAGAAGATGAAAGCATTAAGCTTGCAAGGTACTTGAATGGCCTCAAATGGTCTATTCAAGAGGAAATGAGTCTAGTGAACTTCAAAACCACTCACCAATGATATCAGATGGCCTCAAAGATAGAAGAGAAAAGTAAGAGAAAGCAAGACCAAACCTCTAAAGGTAAAGGTAAAAGTAAGGATAGTAGAGGACAAAGAGGTGGCTATGGTGGAAGGAGTTCTGAAACAAAAACTCAAGGAGACACAAAATTCAGTGAGCAGCAAGAAGGAAACTCAAGTAGAGGTGGTAGAGGAAGGAGTTCTAACTCTAGCTCTAGAGGAAGAAATGGTGGACAAGGAGGAAGAGGCAACTACTTTGCCAACATGAAATGCTATCATTGCAATCAAATGGGACACTTGGCCTATAGATGCCCAGAGAAAGGTGGTTCTTCACATGGTGATGACAAGAGAACTAACCTAGTTCATGAGGAATCAAATGCAGCAAAGAAGCATTTTGAGGTTCCATTAAATTATGAGGAAGGTGAGAACCTCATGATGAGAAGAACTTTGATCAAGGAGCCGGTGAAGGAGGAGCCAAGCCAAAGGAGGTCTTTATTTAGGATAAAGTGCAAGATGATGGGGAAAGTATGTAGAGTCATCATTGACTCAGGTTCTATTGATAACATTGTGTCAAAGGAAGCAGTCAACAAACTAAAGTTGACAAGGATACCCCACACCAATCCTTACAAGGTCACTTGGCTCAATAAAGGACAACATGTGTTAGTGAATGAACAAGCATGGGTGGAGTTCTCTATTGGAAAATATAAAGACAAAGTCATGTGTGATGTGCTACCTATGGATGCATGTCATTTGCTCCTAGGTAGACCATGGCAATTTGACCGTCAAGCCATACATGATGGAGGAAAGAATTCTTATTCTTTCAAGAAAGACAATGTGACCTTCAAAATAAAGTCACTGTTGGAAGATGTTGAAGGGAAGACAGCAAGTCCAAATGTTCTTATGATGGGTGAAAAAGAGTTCTCACAAGCTATGGAAGAGAATGAAGGAGTTGGTTATGCATTGGTGCTAAGACCAAGAGAGGGAGATGAAGGAAAGGTAACCAAGAAGACAGAGTTACCAAAGGAGATTCAAAGCATGCTGCAGACTTACCAAGGTATAGTGAGTGATGGAAAACCATCAACCTTACCCCCTAAAAGATCCATAAGTCATAGGATAGACCTTATTCCAGGAGCTACCCTACCCAATAGAGCAGCTTACAAAATGAGGAAATTGCTAGGCAAATACAAGAACTCCTAAACCAAGATTTCATTAGAAAGAGTATTAGTCCATGTATCGTACCCACTATCCTAGTACCTAAGAAAGGAGGAACTTGGAGGCTTTGTACTGATTCAAGGGCTATCAATAGGATAATCATAAGGTATAGGTTCCCTATCCCCAGAATTGAAGACCTAATGGATTGTTTAGGTGAAGCTAAGTACTATAGTAAGATAGACTTGAAGAGTGGCTATCACCAAATTAGGATACATGAGGGAGATGAGTGGAAAACAGGCTTCAAAACTAATGAGGGTCTATATGAATGGCTTGTCATGCCCTTTGGATTGTCGAATGCCCCCTCCACATTCATGAGACTTATGAATGAAGTTCTCAAAGACTACATAGGAAAATTTGTGGTAGTATATCTAGATGATATACTGATTTTTAGCAAGATAAGGAGTGAACACCTAGAACATCTTGAGATTGTTTTCAAGAAGCTACATGAGGAGAAGTTGATGATCAACTTGGAGAAGTGTGAGTTCATCAAAATAAAGCTAGTGTATCTTGGATTTGTCTTATCACATGGGAATCTGAAAATGGACCAAAGCAAAGTGGAGGCTATCATGAATTGGCCTACTCCAAGGACAGCAATAGAGGTAAGGAGTTTTCATGGCCTTGCACAGTATTATAGGAAGTTCATAAGGAATTTTAGTTAAATTTGTGCTCCTATATTGGATACTATTAAGGGAGGCATGAAGACTAAATTTGTATGGAATGAGCATGCTAACAAAAGCTTTGAGTTGTTGAAGGAAATAATATCTACCCAACCAGTTCTAGTGCTACCAAGATTTGAGAAGCTTTTCACCATTGAGTGTCATGCTAGCAATGTGGCAATCGGTGTTGTTCTAAGCCAAGAGGGTAGACCGGTGGCTTTTCATTCTGAAAAGTTGAGTGAAGCCAAAAAGAAGTACTCTTCTTATGACCTTGAGATGTATGCACTGGTCCAAGCTCTAAGGAAGTGAAGGCACTACTTGCTCCCCAAGGAATTCATTGTGTATTCGGACAATCAGGCACTTAGTTTCTTGAATTCACAAGAAAAGTTGAGCCACAAGCACATGAAGTGGGTTGAGTACCTACAAGCTTACACCTTCAATATCAAACACAAGAAAGGTGCCCTCAACAAAGTAGATGATGCATTGTCAACAAGAGCTCTCACAATTCAAGAAATACAGTTGAAGAGCATGGGAATAGATCACTTCAAGGATCTGTATGCTAATGATGAAGATTTTGCAGACATTTATAAGGTATGTGCTGAATACAAGAACCATTTTCATAGTAAATATGCTGAGTATACTTTGCAAAGTGGTCTATTGTTTAAAGGAAATCAATTATGTGTTCCTAGAGGCTCCATTAGAGAGAACTTGATACAAGAAAAGAATAATGGTGCTTTGAGTGGCCACTTTGGGATCACTAAGACTCAAGAACTTGTTCAAAGGTTCTATTATTGGCCTAAGATGAATCTTGATGTTAGGAGGTATGTGGAAAGTTTTGTAGTATGTCAAAAGGCCAAGGGCACTTCTTCAAATGCAGGCCTTTACCAACCACTACCTATTTCTACTAGGCCATGGGAATGTTTGAGTATGGATTTTGTAGTTGGGTTACCCAAGACAAGACAAGGCATGGATAGTGTTTATGTGGTGGTGGACAGGTTCAGCAAGATGCCTCACTTTATACCATGTAAGACCATGCATGATGCTAGTCAAATAGCCTCTCTCTTCTTCAAAGAGATAGTAAGAATCCATGGGTTACCCATTAGCATTGTATCAAATAGAGACACTAAATTCATGAGTCATTTTTGGAAGACTCTTTGGCAAAGGTTGGGCACTAATTTGTCCTTTGGATCAGCCTACCATCCCCAAACTGCTGGTTAGACCAAGGTTGTTAATAGAAGCCTTGGAAATCTACTGAGGTGTTTGACAAAGGAGTATGGACAACAATGGGATCAGTTGATTGGGCAAGCTGAATATGCCTACAATAATACTATAAACAGATCCACAGGGAAGAGTCCCTTTGCAATAGTCTATGGGCTACATCCTAGAGGAGTTTATGAGTTGAGAGATTTGAAGGATGGAGTGAAGGGAAGTGGATATGTTGATGACTTTGCTTATGCTATGCAGGAGATACATGATACAGTGAGGAAGACTTTGATAGAGAACACCATCAAACATAAAACCAAGGTGGATGAGCATAGGAGAACAGTACAGTTCAATGTGGGAGACTTGCTTATGGTGCATCTTAACAAATCAATACTTCAAAAGGGAGACCCTCATAAGTTGCAGATGAAGAGGATAGGTCCCTGCCCTATCTTAGATAAGTATGGTGATAATGCTTTCAAAGTTGAGCTACCGGATGACAGTGGACTGTCCCCTATTTTCAACATTGCAAACTTAGTCCATTACAAAGGACCACAACAAGACATGGATCAAAACCTTCATGAGGTGATCAGAGATGTGGAAGATCTATACTTACCTACTGCTACAGTCACGGGAACTGATAGCATATTGGACACAAGGGCCTATAAATAGACTAGAACCAAAGCCTACAAGGAACACTTGATCAAGAAACAAGGTCAAGTTGATGCCGATCCAGTATGGATAAAGGAAGCAGAGTTCAAGAAGATGGGGATTGATCCAGGCATCCTCAATCCAAGAGTGGATTGAACTTTCAATTTTGGAGAGGATGCTGCAGGAACACACCTTGGCTAACCTCCATTTTTGTTATTTTGGCTTGTACTTGACTCTAGCCAAGTAAGGAAGTTTGTTTGTTTTCAGACCTTATAAGGTCATTGGTTTTATGGGCTAGGTGAGTTAGTCATTAGGACTAAGGTCACACAATTAGCCATTGTTAGTACTTTATGTTTTCTTTATGTTAGTTGTCTAGGGGAGATTAGAGTCTTAAAGTTGTTCCAAGCACTTAATGAGGTTGTAAAGATTCCTTAAGGCCATTCAATGAGTTGGTTCCTCAAAATCTTGAGGGAATGGTGGTCCTAAGAAATAGGATCAAGGCATGATGAAAGATGCCAAATGTTGTAAGGAAGTTAGCATGGTTTGTTGCATGCAACTCGGTTGCCTTTGGATTCCCTTGAGAATAGGAAGTGGGAAATCGGCCAACAGGCCCTAGAATCATGGAGTGGGCATCTAACATGACCCAAGACTCGAATCTCATGGGAGAGAGGAGTTATGTAATTTGTAATCAGTTTTTGAAGTGAAATACAGAGCTCTGCAATAGTGTTTTTGAAGACAACTCGAGTTTTTGTGGTGACAGAGATACTTACTGGATTTATACACTGAGTTTAGTGTTTGTACTATGTTTTATAGGATTATCTTAGTCATTTTCATTTGAAAAGCAAGTTGTTTTAGAGTAGGTATTTTGTGTTAGTTAAATTATTTTGTTTTAAGCTCTTACTGGTCTTGTCTTGACCAGTCGGTGCTTTCATGGCTCCCCCAGTCTAGCCTTGGGAAACACCTAAGAATAGGTGGGAATGTTAGGGGAGTCATTAGTGTACATATTTTTAGGGTTAGGAAGTATGAAAGAGTGGAGATCTCTTTTAATCTCTAGTCTCTAGGAAAGCAGACAGAGCCCGGTTAGAGGTCTAGCATTGAAACCTTGAAGATTTCTTGCAGGGTAAGGAGGTACTGTACGAAACAGGTACAGGTTCAAGTAGGGTTTCACCTTAGCTCAACATTCTAGGTGGATTGAAGTCATTTCAAATCATTTGGTTTATGATTTGAGCAATTTACAAACTAGGATACCGTCAGTCCTAGAAATTAGGCCTTTTTAGCCCTATTGCCCTAAGCTTTAGGAAGCTAGTGTATAGACATTGTCAGGCTAGGAGCCCCACTGAACCTTTTAAAAATTCCAAAAGGGTATCTGAATCTGCCTTTAGATTTATAGGGTCTTTGGGAAAAGTTTGCAAGAATTGGCAAAACAGGACTGGTAAAGGCTACAGGAAATAGGCCTATTTAGGCTCTCAAATGGTGAAATCTTGAACCCGATAAGGATAGGGTTGAAGAACCTGCTAAAATGGTTCAAATATGCAAGGTTATGGTTGCTATCAATGGGATGGACACCCCTGCAATGAAGAATGAGGTTTTTCAGAAGATAGCACTTAGAGCTTTCTAAGTGAGGAAGAGGATTTGAACTTGTCAAATGGTGTTAGTCCTCCAAGGTGAAGCACAAGGGATAGAACTCTAAGAACCAAGTTAAGATTGGACTTAGTTAATCATCTAAGCTAATCAGGACCTAGAGGAGACTAGGTTCCTAGAAGAGACAAGCTAGGTCTCTTAGTTGTAGTGCAAGCAAGCCTTGGAACACTCACATCAAAGTATCTATTCACTAAGAAAATACCATTAGATAAAGGTTTCTAGGTAAATGTAGTGTAGAAAAATATATCCCTTTACATTTTCACACTTGTTTGTACCCTCCTAATTAAAATGGACTTAATAATACCTTAATTTGGTGTTTAAACATGTATCCCTTTACATTTTCACACTTGTTTGGGCCCTCTTAATTAAATTGAGCTTAATTATGCCTTGAAACATAAGAAAATGGGAAGAGGGTTTCTATCATTGAAGAGATAGGGCTCCTCCTATTTCACTATCTTGTTTCACTCAAGGAAACCCTAGAGATCTCAATCCAAGGATGGAATGAAGGAAAAAGATCTACTAAAGGTTGTCCTAGGATATGATTAATGACTAAAGAGGGGTCCACCACCAAGCTAGGGCTTGTAAAGACTAATGAAGTGCAAGACCTAATGTTTAAACCTAGTGAGATGTAAGACTTCACTAAATGACCTAGAAATGCATGTAAATCAGAATAGAAATCTGAGAGATTAGAGGTGTGCACTTGGAAACTTGAAGGAGCTTTAATTAAGATCTAAAATGATAAAAACATTGAAATTAATGCAAACTGGGACTCATATGCCAGTCTATGCGATTTAGTCCTAGATTGTGGATTTTGGTAAGGAAAAAGAATCTAGCAGAGATATGTCTAAAACACCTAAAATATTGAAATTTCACTAAACTAGGACTCATACACTAGAAGTGGTGTATCAATCTAGTTTAGATTTTCTAGAAAATCGGGACTTGAATCTACTCTTTAAATAATCTTTGCTTAACCTTCTTAACTTGATCTTCTGGTTTGAAACTTTGATTTTTAACCTGTAGATTTCCTTCAATGCTAGTGTAGATGACGAGACCACTTTGACAACTATGAACACCTTAACAACTTTATCCAAACTTTCTCTTCAATATTCCTTCAACCTAGATCTACAAATCACACACTAAAGAGAGGGAAAAAATTTATGTTAGTGGAAAGGGGTTTACCTTGGTCAAACCTTGTTTTGGTAATCAAACTTTGTAATGAAATTAAATGAAATGAAGGAATGATGAATGAACAACATGCAATGTTACAACTCACCAAACCCTAGCAATAAAGTGTTGCAAATATGTATGAAATTACTACAATGGATGTAGATCTTGACTCTTGCTTGAAAGTTGTAGATCTTGAATTGAAAGTTTGCTCTAATCATGAAACCCTACATCACAATTGTTGATGCTTGATACTTGAAGAGTGCTCCAAAACAATTGATAAACAACTCTTGAAGACTCTTGAATTCTCTTGTAAATGCTTGAATTCTCTTGTAAACTCAAATTTTCTATAAGGACCACTTTATTGCTTGTTAGGTGAAAAATGAGTGAAACAACCTTGTATTTATACTTGATTATGCCAAATTTCTCAAAATTACAACACTACAAGCTAACATTAGATCTAGGAGGATAAAATCTCACCAAGTATTTGAATTTAATTTAATTTTGGGCCACATAGTACTCATATGCCAGAAGTGGAATATGAGTCCCATTAGGCTTAACTATGGGATACATTTTTCAAAAATGCTTAGAATGATGCAAAATCGGGATCAGGGCCTCGAAACTTAGGTGGGACCCATACAACCAATGTGGTGTATGAGTCCTGGATCACTAAATCTAGGCCACACAATCTAAAAACACCTAAATTATGATTGGATTTTGATTTATGTCGGGATTATCCTCGAAAAGATGCATTAATCAAGGCTTGTAGATGCAAAATAAGATCAAATAAGGAATAAAGAAGTCCCATTAATAATAAAATCCCTAGATTAATGTGAAAGTGTGGTACAAAACTTGAAAACACCTAAAATAAGGTACCATTAAGTTCATTTAGTTCACAAGGGCCCAAGACCTAATGTGAATGTGTTAAACACATTACAACACTAAATCAAAAGAAACAGTATTGTTCAATTTAACAAGGAGGGCCCAAACAAGCATGAAAAAGTAGAGGGATACTTTTTCCATTGCCACATTTAGCCCCCACTTTAGTGATAGGATGAACTTGCTTCAAACTCACACTAAAGTAGATAAACTCACATCAAGAGGGGTTCAAATGTATCAATGCTAGTGAGATAGGAAAACAATGATCAAGAGGGGTGATCAAGCCCCCAGGATCAAGATCCTATGACAAACCAACATAGGCACAAAAGAAAACACATTAAAATGATATAAGGAGCAACAACAATGCACAAGCATACAATTCCAACGACAAAGAGAGAAAAGAAAAAAAAAAGGGGTGGATCAAGATTCGATTGTTTGTCCATCACAATGTGGATCAAATCTAGGTTGTTTGTCCAAAATTCACACTCACTCTAGGGAAATAGAACCATAGGCTATCCATTGGGTTAGTATCCAAATAGGTGAGATACATACACATGTGGACGGTATGCGCTCACACACAGGAGCAAGTGGTTGTGGGAAATTCATGCCTCGGTTCGGCTTCCCATCTAACTAGACCAAAGTTATACCTCCTAATAAATTTTATAAGGTGCTTCACAAAAATGAACTTCTACCTTCATGAGGCAAGAAAAATTTTGTATTCTTGAAACTCATGAACAAACAAGATGGCTCCATAGGCATGCAAGGTGTCCATATACCCAAAATTGTAAATGAAAAATAGTGTAAGGAACATTCAAATCAGTCTTTCTTAGTTCATGTAAGGTCTTAGCTTAAGGGACACCATGCCTAATGTCTCCAAGAGAGTAAAAATCAAATAATAGAAGATTCACAACTTAGGGGATGCAGTGTATCACATCAAGCCACTAAGAGGAACATAATATGCTAAGAGAGATCACGCTCTTGAGGGATATCACACTTAATGTCACCACAAAGCAGAAGACACATCACATGAAGTAGGAAGACTACACCATGAAACATGAAATGCAAAAGAATAATGTCAATGTATGCCCCCACTTTAAATAAATTGCTAAACACCATGATGTGAGCAATTACTTTAAAGTAGAAAATGATAAATGCTAACAATAAATAAGACATGAGAGCTAACTTAGAAAGCCCTTTCCAAGTCATATGTTTCCAAATAAAGCTACATCATGAAGAAGGAAAAGAGGGGTTTCCCCCCAAAAAAATCCAAAAAAATAAGGATCCATGGATTTGGGATCACTATGTTCTTGCTACAATGTTTTTAAAGAGCTCAGAACTGTCACCATTCCCCAAATACCCATAGAACTAGAATAATGACACAAAGAGAGAGAAAACAAAGAAAAATATTTTAGGTCAACATGGAAGATACATGAATGTCTTGACACCTTACGTCATCCCCAAAAAGAAAACACAAGACAAAGTAATGAAAAAAAAAGGAAAAAGCTTTTGGGTCAACATGGAAGAGGCATGAATGTCTCAATGCCTTGCATCATCCCCAAAAGGAAAACACAAGAAAAATCAAAAGATAAAATATTATGATATAGAGAATAATGGAGATACAAATATAGGAATACACAAAGAGAGAGATATATCGAACAAAACAACATAGGGGATCACATTACGCACATGCAATCACATGAAAAAGAAATAATACAAAAGACTAGTAAGGCACCTATGATTCCACCTATTAGGAGGTCATCCACATCCCAATTGTGTTCATCATATATAGAAGGTGGAAAAATAGCCAAAGGGACAATATCAAGTTCCAAAATAGGACCATAACCAAGTTCAACACTCTTCCTAGGAGAATTACCATTTAAGCTCATAGGAGAGGAGAACAATGTATTCAACTCATTATGCACCTCTTCGTCAATTTTGGAAATCTCCTCATCATCATCTAAATGAATCATGATAGGACGTCTAATGATAATATCTAAAGAAGATTTTGGCTCCTATTGTGTTGTGGTATGGGATCTTTTTTTTGCAGTGAGGGAGACTCATTGTGCATTGCTTTAGTCAGGTTTGGATCTTTATTTTATTTTTTTGTTTCTTCATTTAACCTTCAAGCAAGGGCATGATGTCTACGCATATTCTCTCCAGCACTTCTATTTATTTTACTATGAATTTCAAGTTATTTTTGTGTAGGATTGGGTTTATCAATCATAGGTTTCTTTTCTTCCCTAAGGGGAGGAACAGAAGGAGCCATGAAAATTTGTTCAGCCACTTTCTCTTTAACTTTGTAAACTTGTTTTATCCTAAGAGGTCTGACGGGATTGTTTTTGTTATCTCTTGGTCTTTTTTAGGAAATAGGCAAAGGATTTGTCTTAGGTTGGTCTTGGTTGTTTGGAATTTCTTTAGGTTCAATCATGGTTTCGTCAATGATGGTAGCCTTGATCAAAGGTGGAGGCATGTTTGCAAGGGATAGTTTTGCTATGAATTTTTCTTTGAACTTTTGATAGGATTTGAAAAAGAATTCTCCTCGGGGTTTAATAGGTTCCATAGGCTCGGGTCAAAAGAAATCTAATAAAACAATTCCACAGGAAGACAAAGGGTTAAAGCCACTATGATGCATAGTAAATATTTCATTGTCAAAGGGAAAATTTAAGCATTTATGCATGACCGATGGGATGACTTCCATGGAGTGTAACCATGGGTGACCAAGCTTCACACAGAATTGTTCCAACATCGAGATGATGGATAATGAGACATCAAATGTTTACGGTCCTCTTTGTAAAGGTAAGGTGATCGATCGGGCATCATAGGGCAAGCGAAACCATTATGCATCTTTACCCATGCTTTCAGTTTATCATATGTTTCTTGATAGATTTCATACACAAGTAAGAATTCCTCGATGATCATATTCTCTCCATAGACGGGATCAATTAAGATCCCATTAGTAATCTTATCATAGATTTGACTGGCGATGTAAAGAGGACCATCGAGTGCATTTCTAATGATACATTTAGATGAGAAAGCAATGTCAAGAGGCTTTTTAGTTTGGCCCTTATGAGGTTGAGTTTCAATCAATGCAATAAAAAGAAAATCAATATTATCCATAGGACTTTGTTGAATTTTATCCATGTTCTCGTCATCTATGTCAACATTCATCACATCATTCTTTGAAGTTTCACTAGCTTTGACAAATGAAATATTATGTATTGGCATGGGGTTGGTGAAGATTTGTAAATTTTAATTAGGAGGGGCAACAGACTTATTTTTGTGATCATTAACACCTACAACTAAAAGATGACTAGAATCAATGAGGTCTTGCACAAGATGTTTAAGATGCTTGAAATGTTTTGTATCATATCCATTTTTTTGGTGATAATTTCAATAATCATTCAATCTAAAACTTAGAGGAAAAGGTTTATTAGATTCGAGAGTTTTAACAGGAGGCAAGATGATCATTTTATGTTCTATAAGTTGTGATATTGTGCTATGAAGGGTATCGGGTAGGGGATTGAATTACCTTTTTGGGTCCCATAGTTAAAGGGTATCATTTATTTTACAATAGCTACTTGGGTATCAACATGTTGAGTTATTTATTGAGGGTGATTTAGTTGAAGGAAACCTTTATTCTATTTCCTAAAAGGTTGATAATTGTTTAGGTTTGTGGACTCAGACTTCTCAGTTTGGCTAGAGGTAGATTTTGCATCACAACTACTAACCAAGTTTTCATAATCACAGAAGGCAGTGCATAAGTGCATGAAGGAGGGGAATTTCATCATGGTAAGCTTATTTTGTATCTTACTTTGCAAATTTTCTATGAACATATTTTGAAGGTGAGGGTCGGAAACCTTTACATTGATCTGGGAATAAAGCCATTGATAGCGTGAAATAAAGTCGGTAATCTTTTCCTCTTCTTTTTGGTTACATCTCATCAAATCTACCAAGGCCATTTTAGGACTCATATGCATTTGGAAATGGTTTATAAAGGCCTCAACAAGTTCATTGAATGAATGAATTAAGTTATTCAACAACAAAGAGAACCATTCTAAGGTAGTATCCCTTAAGGATCTAGGGAAAATTTTAGCTAAGAGTTTATCATCAAGAATAAAGTCACTACATAATGTGGTATAAGCGGAAACATGGTTAGAATGATCTCCCTTCCCCGTATATTTCTCAAATCTAGGCACCTCTATACCTTTTGTCATTGGTGTTCTCAATATCTCCAAGGACAAGGGACTACTTTTGACATAATATGTAGGTGGGCCATTTTGATTTTGGTTTATGGTGAAGACTCTCTTTTGAAGAGATGAAATGGTTTGTAAGAGTTGGTTTATGAGAGG
Organism: Sequoiadendron giganteum; assembly: GCA_007115665.2. Lineage (NCBI taxonomy): Eukaryota > Viridiplantae > Streptophyta > Pinopsida > Cupressales > Cupressaceae > Sequoiadendron > Sequoiadendron giganteum. The sequence goes on from CM021109.1 coordinate 7,401,830, forward strand.
GTCATTGTTTGAATTTTGAGATGGAGGTGAATAAGGTAGAGGTGTGTATGTGTTTGAGGGACAAGTGAATGTAATTCTTATAGGTGGTAGAGTGGTAGGAGATATGGCATGTGATGCCACAAAGGTACTAAGGATGCTAGCAGAAATACCCAAGGAAGGAATCACATTACTAGTTGGTTGCATTGTTGTTGTAACTCGAGGGTTGGTATAGGTAGGAATAGAGGCAATTGTTGTGGGAGGAGAGGTTTGATTTCCTCCTTGGCTTTGTACATTGTTTGAAGGTAGAGGACAGCTAGTGGCTAAGGTAACTGAGGTAAGATGTTTTCCAAAAATTTGAACTATGTTATGCACAAGGTAAACTTTGTCTTCACTTTCAAGCATGTAATGTATGTTATCTATGGTAGGGATAGTATTAGTTGAAATATTCTAAGTAATTATTTTATTTTGTAGGTTTGCTAAGTCTTCATGGATTTGGATTATGTTTTCTTACGGAATACTAGAAACCATTCTTTCAACTTGTGTCACACTACTTCAAGGCAAAGATTTTTTAACAGTGTGGTCCATACCTAGTGAACTAGTGTCAATACTAGGAGTGAAAGAGCTAAACAACCCAAGATCCATCATGATTATTCTATCATGGGATGACATGAGTCTCGAACTTCATCTTACTATTGTATTAGCAATAGGACACCAAGTAGAAAATATCATACAAGGGACAATCAAGGAAATGCAAGATGCGATTAAGCTAAGCTAAATGTAATGAAATGAATGTAACAAAAGCTCTATAAACTGGAACATAAAACTAAAAGGAGCAACTGAATTAAATAAACAAAGTTTTTAATGCTGGAAAATACAATCTAAAATCTGAAATAGGACTAAATCACCCAAAGGAGTGTATGATTCCCAAACAGGTTTTTTCAGAGGTTTGAATGTTGAATGAAAATCACTAAAAAATACTCCAAAACCAAGAAAAATCTCCTCTACTAGGACTAAATCACCCAGAGGGGCATATGAGTCCTATTTTAGGGTTTTTGCAAAGATTTCAGAAAATTCCAAGTGAAATTTATGCTTTCTGGTTTTGATAATGTCTAATCTAAGTGCAAATGCAGATTTCATATGATTTTCAATGAAACAAGATGCAAAAATACAACATATATGCACTTTCACTAATGCAAGATTCGAAAACCCTAGAATGTCAATTAACTAATGCAACCCTTAACACAATTCTAATGCAAGCTAGATATAGGATGATGATGCACTCCAAATCAGTATTAAAATGTTCTAAATGCAGGTTCACCAAAATGAAACATCAAAAAATAGGAAGAGGGTTTCTATCCTTGAAGAGATAGGGCTCCTCCTATTTCACTATCTTGTTTCACTCAACGAAAACCTAGAAATCTCAATCCAAGGATGGAATGAAGGGAAGAGATTTGCTAAAGGTTTTCCTAGGGTATGATCAATGCCTAAAGAGGGGTTCACCACCAAGCTATGGCTTGGGGAGACTAATAAACTGCAAGACCTAATGTTTAAACTTAGTGCAATGCAAGACTTCACTAAATGACCTAAAAATGCATGTAAATCATAATAAAAAGATGAGAGATCAGAGGTGTGCACCTGGAAACCTGGTGGAGCTTGAATGAAGATCTGAAATGTTGAAAACACTAAAATTAATGTAGACTAGGACTCATACGCCAATCTAGGTGATTTATTCCTAGATAAGGGTTTCTAGGAAAGAACAAGAATCTAGCAGAGATATGTCTGAAACACCTAAAATTTGGAAATTTGACTAAACTGGGACTCATACACCAACAGTGGCATACTAGTCTAGTTTGGATTTTTTGGAAAATTAGGACCTGAATCTGCTCTTCAATCTCTGCTTAACCTTCTCAACTTGATCTTTGGGTCTGAAACTTTGATTTGTAACCTGTAGATGTCCTTCACTGTTAATGTAGATGATGAGACCACTTTGACAACTTTGAAAACCTTGAAAACTTTCTCCAAAATTTCTCTTCAATAAGTCTTTAACCTAGATCTACAAATCACACTCTAAAGAGAGGGGAAAATGTTGTTTTGTTAGTGGAAATGGGTTTGCCTTGGTCAAACCCTATTTTGGTAATCAAACCATGAAATGAAATGAAGGAATGATGAATGAACAACATGCAATTTTACAACTCACCAAACCCTAGCAATAAAGTGTTGCAAACATGTATGAAATGGCTCCAATGGATGTAGATCTTGGCTCTTGCTTGAATGTTGTAGATCTTCAATTGAACGCTTGCTTGAATGATGAAACCCTACATGACAATTGTTAGCTCAAAAACAAATATGATGCATGATGACTTTGACATGATTCTTGATACTTGAATAATGCTCCAAAACACTTGATAAACATCTCTTGAAGGCTCTTGAATACTCTTACCAATTCTTGAATGCTCTTGTAAAATAAATTTTTCTATAAGGATCACTTGATTGCTTGCTAGATGAAAAATGAGTGAAATAACCTTATATTTATACTTGTTTATGCCAAATCTCCCCAAATTACAACACTACAAGCCGACATCATATCTAGGAGGATAAAATCCTGCCAAGAATCTGAATTAAATTTAATTTTGGGCCACATGACACTCATATTCCAGAAGTGGCATATGAGTCCCATTAGGCTTAACTATGGGATACATTTTTTAAAAATTCTTAGAATGATGAAAAATCAGGATTAGGGCCCTATAACTTAGGTGGGACCCATAAGCCCAAGGTGGCGTATGAGTCCTAGATCACTAATTTTTTACCACATAATCTAAAAAAACCTGAATTACGATTGGATGTTGATATGTTAGGATTATCCTCATAAAGATGCATTATTCAAGGCTTGTGGATGCAAAATAAGGCCAAATAAGGCATAAAGAAGCCCCATTAATAACGAAAACCCTAGATTAATGTGACAGTGTGGTGCAAAACTTTACAACACCTAAAATAAGGTACCATTAATTTCATTTAGTTCACAAGGGCCCAAGACCTAATGAAAATGTGTTAAACAAATTACAACATTGAATCGAGGCAACATTATATTGTTCAATTTAACAAGGAGGGCCCAAATAAGCACGAAAAAGTAAAGGGATACTTTTTCTACTGCCACATGCCTTAATAATCCTTATTATTCATTTGCAAGCCTAATAAATTATATTTTCTGAAGGGGAAACCCGACAATAATTAATTCTAATACATAACACTTTATCTTGAGCAATGTGTGTTCCAAGAATAGGGACCTAGAACCCATTCGCCCATGGGAAAATGGGTCCTCCCTAGACCTTTGCACCTAAATTTAAAATATGTTTCTGGTAGTATTTCAAGGTCCCCAAATCCATATTTCAATGTTGACTTGTGATATTTGAATTTTGGAAAATTAAGGATACATACATATAAGTACAAGGTTATTTCACTAAGTTTAACCTAGTATTTTTTAAGCATTTCAAGAGAAATATCACAAGAGAAAATTTTATAATCAAGAGCATTCAAGAGAAGATATATCAGATATTTATTGTAGTATTCAAAGATCTATTCAATATGTCAAATTCTTCTTGCATCATCCATGTTTTTGGAGCTAGCATTGTACTGTAGGTTTTAAGATTCAAGTTCAAGCATTCAAATCTTTATATCAAGCATCAAGATCCACATCCATTGAAGACTTTTCATGCAAGGTGCAAACCTTCCAAGATCTCCATTACAAAGGTTTATACAAGGGTTTGTTGAATAGTAACATAGCTTTGTTCATTCTTCATTCTCTCTTTCATGCTTTATTTCATTTCAAGGTTTGAGTACCAAAACAAGGTTTGGATTCACCAAAAACAAAAAAAAAATCCCATATTATGTGTGTATTGCATATTTAGATTGAAGAAGGATTGAAAACCTCTTGAAATGCAAGATTGGAAAAGTTATCAAAATTGCAAAAAATTGTCAAAGTTGTTGTCAAATCACAAAATCTAACCTACATATCTGATTTTTGACTTTCCAACACTGAAACCTAGACAAATCAAAAGCTACATATTAGTATCAGAGGCTCTTGAAAGTTGTTGAAAAACACTGACAAAAGAATCATTTTCCAATGGGTGAATGAGTCCCATTTTTCCTTCAAAAAGTCACTTTTGGTGATTGGCAAACACCTTTCTTCCTTTCTTAGATCTGTAATCAATTTTTTGTTTCTGCTAATATTGAGTTTTATATTGTTGCTTCAAGTTTGAATTGGCATAATTAGGTTGATTTTCTATTTTTATTTTTTCTCCCAAAAGTGTTGTTTGAACTTGACCCCCACCCTCAAAGCATAAGGAAATTTGAAGATTCTCACTTTGAGTTGATTCAGCTAAGGTTTTTTAGTCAATTATTTATGGGGATATCATTTCCTAATGAAATAGAGTGAGAAATATGTTCACCATAACCCCATTTTTCATCAATCCATTTTGGTGAACCTAACCTATTTTTCTCCATTCCATTTTGGTAAATCCAACTTTTGAGCATCATAATTTTCTGATTTTGGAGTCCATTTCAACCCTAGATCTAGGATTTGCATTACTTTGCATTGCATTGCATTGATTTGAATCTCATTTAGGTTGTTTACTTGCATTGGTTTGCATCTCATTTAGGGTTTTAGGTTTGCATTTTTGCATGCTTTACAATCTAGAAAATTAAAAAATCCCAGTCATTTTACATAGTGTTTACATTTAACATTGCATGATCAATCATTTACATCAAAAAATTGAATCAAAATTGCATCTCAAATTAGGTCTTTTTTTCTTGTTATTTTACATTATTTTGCACTTGCATTTAGATCTGATTATCCAGAAATTTGAAATTGTAATCACCTGTTTGAAATTAGAATCTAAAATGCATAAAAATTAAATCAAAAATTTGTAAACCAATTTTTAAAAACCCTGAAGTGAGACCCATTCTCCCATGGGCGAATGAATCCCTGATCAGGGCTTTTTTTGAATTTTTGAGCATCAAAAACACTATTTCTGCATTCCACATTCTTGCATTTAGTTTGTTGTTTCAGTTCCAGAATATTTGTTTTCGAATTTTTTTCATTTTAAGGTTAATTTGTCAAATTTAATTCATTGTTTGAATTCAAAATTGTATTTTAAAAAAAAAATCATTTTCAAGTTTTTGCAAAGCATAATAAAATATTTATCTTGTTTAAAATCTGAAAATTTCTTTTACATAATTGCATTGCACTTTACATTCTAGGGTGTTTGATTGTATCTTACCCATTCTCCATTTTGGTTGAACCTTGGGTTTTTGAAACTTGTATGAGTTTCAAAACTTGGTGTCCTATTGCCAGTACTATTATGAGACGTAGTTTGAGACTTATGTCATCCCGTGATACATCACTCGTCATGGATCTTGGGTTTTCTAAATATTTCACTCATAGTGTTGACACTAGTCAACCCACTATGGAGCATACTCTTAACACTTCATTTCCTATGACCTCCTTACCAACACCTAATGTAACTAATGTTGAATCAAGGGTTGCTAATGTACCTAAACAAAACCTAAGAATAATGGATGAAAAGTTAATGATCTGTGATTTTTGAATACATTTCTCATGTTGTGGTTCATATCATAGATAACATGAGGAGAATAATTGATAATGAATTGGGAATAAAAAATTTATGTAGTTTAAATCACATCCTTACCAATAATTTCCCTAAAATGACTAGTTGTGCTCAAGCTTTGGGGTATTCTCAAAGTCAAGGTGGAAATTTAATTCCTCCTTCCACAACCATGACCTCTATACTAAAATACACTAATCCAACTATTACTACAATCATTCAACCCACTAGCAATTTCCATACTACCTTAGGTATTTCCACTAGGAATCCCTCTAGCTTTGTGCATTCTAATCTCATATCTCCTCACCCATCTCCCCTAAAAAATTATAATTCACTTGTCCTTCGAACACATATACATCTCCACCTTAGTCACCTCCACCTCACAACACAAACAACGATCCCATCCTTAACCAACTCTTACAAAAAAATTCATCCCTCAACAACAAATTGCTACATTGAATCAAAATAAAAACAACCAACCTTCATGATATGTCAAAATAAACCCCTTATTCTTGGAGTTATTGAGAACAGAAATGCCACAAGGTATAAAAATTCTTAGATTTGAGAAATATGGCGAGAAAGGAGATCATATTATCCATGTTTCTGCATACACAACCTTATGTAGTGACTTCATTTTTGAGGATAAACTCTTAGCTAAACTCTTCCTTGGATCCTTAAAAGACATTGCCTTGCAATGGTTATGTTCCTTATCGAATAATTAAATACATTTCTTTAATGAAATTATTGATGCCTTCCTTAATCATTTCCAAGTGCACATGGGTCCTAAGATGATGTTAGCATATTTAATGTGATGTAAGAAAAAATATGATGACAAGGTCACTGACTTTATCGCTTGTTATCAATTTCTTTATTCATAAATCAACATTAAGATTCTTGATCCTGATCTTCAATGAATATTCATTGAGAATTTATAAAATAAGATACAAGATAAGATTGGGTTGATTAAATTTCGCTCCTTCACATAGTTGTGTACCGCCCTTCATGATTAAAAAATTTGGTTAGTAGTTGTGAAGTGAAGACTCTCTCTAGTCATCCTGAAAAAATCAGAATTTGTGCCTCAAAACAAATATCAACCATTTAAAAAATAAAATAAGGAATTTTTACAACTTAATCCCCCTCAACCAACTCAAAATGTTGACACCCAAGTGGTTGCTAGAAAGATGAAAAATCCATACACATTTGGAGATAGAAATAGATAATTCACCCCTTTACCCAATACCCTTCATAACACCATGTTGCAACTCTTAAACAATAACTTAATTTCCTTACCTCCTATTAGAGCTCCTGATCCTACTAAGCCTTTACCTCCAAACTATAGACAAAATGTCTTTTTCCATTTTCACCAAAGAAAATGGACATAATATAAAACATTTCAAGTGTCTTAAACATATTGTGCAAGGCCTCATTGATTCCAATCACATTCAAATTGGTGGTGTTAATGATCAAGGTAACATGTTTGTAGATCCTCCTAACCAAAACTTGTAAATATTTACTAATCCTATGCCAAATAATAACATCACCTTTATCAAATCTAGTGAAACTAAGAATGATGTGATGATAGTTGACACACATGATGAAAACATGAAAGATAATGTGGAAAGTTCTATAGATAAGATAGTTTCAACCATTGAAGTTCAACCTCATAAGGGCCTAACCAAGATGCCCTTTTACATTGGTTTCTCACAACATGACATAATCAAACATGCACCTGATGGTCCTCTTTACATAGCTAGAAGAATCAATGGAAAGCCTACTCATGGGATATTAATTGATCCAGTTTGTGTAGAGAATGTGATCACTGAAGAATTCTTGTTTGTACATGAGCTTTATCAAGATACTTATGAAAAATAGAAAGCATCATGGATCAAAATGCATAATGGTTTTTCTTGCCTTACGATAGGCTCAATAAATCTTCCTTTAAAAGTTAGAGAAAAAACATTAAGTGTCTCATTCTCCATCATCCTGTTGTCAGACCAATTTCATGTGAAGTTAGGCTACCCATGAATTTTCTCCATGAAATTCATCTCGTCGATAATACATAAATGTTTAAAGTTTCCATTTGGAAATGAGATCTTTATTGTGTACCATAGTGGCTTTAATCCTATGTCTTCTTGCAAGAATTTCTCATTGGATTTATTTTGGCCCAAATATATGGAACCTATTAGGCCTTCTGAGGACTACTTTTTCAAATCCTATCAAAAATTTAAGGCAAAATGCATAACTGAATTATCCCTTAGCAATATGTCTCAACCCACAATAAAGCATTCTATGCTTGATGAAACCATGATTGAACCAAAATCCCTTCCAAGTAACCAATACCAAACCATAGAAAATCCTCAACCCATTTCATATAAGAGACCATGAGATAACCAAATAAGTCTTTGTTGTGCCTCCTGATCAAACAAGTTTACAAAGCTAAAGAGAAAGTGGTTGAACAACCTCCCATGGTTCCTTCCATTCCTCCCTTAAGGGAAGAAAAGAAACCTATGGAATTGATAAACCTGCTCCTACATAATCGCAACTTGAAAAATGGAATGAAAAGAAACAAAAATGCTAGAGAGTGTAGAAATAGATGTCATGCTATTGCTTGTTTGTTACAAGAAAAAGAAGAAAAGAAGAACATAAAAAATCAAAATCCAAAATTACCTCAAGCAATACATGATAAGTCTCCACCTTCACCGAAAAAATAAAAAACCTATATCTCAAACACAACAAGAACAAGCACCTTCCATGGATATTATCATTAGACCTTCTATTATGATTAAATTGGATGATGATAATGAAATTGCTAAGTGCATAAAAGAGAAATTTATTATTTTCCTCTTCCATGAGCTTAAATGATAACAATTGTGATGATCCTCCTATAAAGAGTGATTCACCATGTGCTAAACCTGGTGATTGTCCTTTTTTGGAACTTGGCGTTTCATGCCTTCTGCATAAGGAAAACAAGATTGGGATGCACACAAATTGCTATAGGTTGAGTCGCATGTTCCTTACTAGACTTATCTTTATTTTCTTTTCATGTTATTTGTGTGATTGCATGTGCATATTGTGATCCTTTGTATCATTCTATTTGATGTTTCTTTATGTTCATTCCTCTATTTGAATGCATTCTTCTATATGTTGTAAAATGTTATCCTTTCTTTTGTATTTTATTTTTCATTTTGGGGATGATGCAAGGCATCAAGACATTTAGGTCTCTTCCATGTTGACCCAAAATCTTTTTTTTTTTTCATTCTCTATGTTTCATTCTTCATGTTCCATGAGTTGTTTGGGGAATGATGATGTTTTTTAGCTCTATAATAACATTGTAGCAAAGACATGCACTGACCCTAAATCTATGGATCCCTTATGTGTGATTTTGGGGTTTCATTTTGGGGACAACCCTTTTTCATGACATAACTTCTTTTGGAAACATATACTTGAAATAGGGGTTTCCAAATAATCTCTCATGTCTTGTTAAGCATTTATCATTGGCTACGTTAAAGTAATTTCTCACAGCACAGTGTTCAGCAATTTCTTTAAAGTGGGGCATACATTGGCATTAGCATTGACTATATCTTATGTTTCATAGTGTGGTCTTCTCATTTCTCGTGATGTTTCTTCTTCTTGGTTGTTTCATTAGGTTTGATTTCCTCCAAGAGTGTGATATTTCTTGCCATACAGTATTCCTCTTAGTGGTGATGCTACACATTACATTCCCTAAGTTGTGAATCTTTTATCCTAGACTTTTCCTCTCTTGGATATGTTAGGCACAATGTTACCTAAGAGGAGACCTTACATGAACTAAGCAAAACCCCTTTGAACATGTCTTATCCTATTTTCATATTTTTTCATAAGTGTTTAGCATAATGCAAATTGCTAACCTTATGAAGCTCGAAGTTCATAATTTTGTGGCACCTTATCAAATTTATTGGAGGTATAGCTTTGGTATGGTTAGTACAATGTGAGATTGTAGACCCAGTGGCATGAATTTCTCATTTAGTCACTCCTGGGGGCTCACCTAGTGGACAAGGGATTTCACTAGCCCGTGTGAGTGTGCATTTTTGTTTGCATAGTGGATAGTGAGTTCCACTTGTAAACATTTTTGGAAAAACAACAAAAGATTGATCCACATCGAGATGGAAAAATAGTTGAGGCTTGATCCACCCCTTTTCTTTTTCTTTTTCTTTTCCTTTTTTTAGTCCTTGACATTGTATGGCTGAGTATCTTGTCATTTCTACATACATAGATTGTTTAACATAGGCATGCATCTTTTTTTTCCTTTGTTTTCTTTTCAATGAGACCTTAGATCTTAGGGGCTTGATCATCCTCCTTGATCTTTATCATTGTATCATTCCAATGATTGTACAATTAGACCTATCTTTCTTGTATACTTTAGTGTGAGTTTGACGTAAGGTCATCCTCTCACTAAAGTGGGGGCTAAATGTAGTGTAGAAAAATGTATCCCTTTACATTTTCACACTTGTTTGGGCCCTCCTAATTAAAATAGACTTAATAATGCCTTAATTGGGTGTTGAAAAATGTATCCCTTTATATTTTCACACTTGTTTGGGCCCTCTTAATTAAATTGAGCTTAATTATGCCCTAATAAGCCTTATTATTCATTTACAAGCCTAATAAATTATATTTTCCAAAGGGGAAACCTAACAATAATTAATGCCAATACATAACACTTTACCTTGAGCAATGTGTGTTCTAGGAATAGGGACCTGGGACCCATTCACCCATGGGTGAATGGGTCCTCCCTAGACCTTTGCAACTAAATTTAAAATATTTTTTTTGCAGTATTTTAAGGTCCCCAAATCCATATTTCAATGTCGGTTTGTGATATTTGAATTTCGGGAAATTAAGGATACATACATATAAATACAAAGTTATTTCACAAAGTTTCACCTAGTATTTTGCAAGAATTTCAAGAGAAAATTCACAAAAGAAAAGATGATGATCAAGAGCATTCAAGAGCATATATATCAGAGATTTATTGCAGCATTCAAGATCTATTCATTATGTCAAAGTCTTCTTGCAACATGAATGTTTTTGGAGCTAACATTGTGATGTAGGTTTTAAGATTCAAGTTCAAGCATTCAAAGAATTATCTCAAGCATCAAGATCCAAATCCATTGAAGCCATTTCATGCAAGTTGCATACCTTCCAATATCTCCATTAAAAAGGTTTATACAAGGTTTTTTTGAGTGGTAACATATCTTTTTTCATTCTTCATTCCCTCTTTCATGCTTTATTTTATTTCAAGGTTTGAGTACCCAACTGGGGTTTGACACCAAGGAAAACCCCCATTCACCAAAAATTAAAAAAAATTCCCCTCTTGTGTGTGTGTCGCAAATTTTGATGTAAAAAGGATTGAAAACCTCTTGAAGAGCGAGATTGGAAAATTTGTCAAAATTATAAAAGTTGTCAAAGTTGTTGTCAAATCACAAAATCTAACCTACAGATATGATTTTTGAATTTTCGACACTGAAACTTGGACAAATCAGAAGCTACAAATCAGTATCAGAGGCTCCTAAAAGTTGTTGTAAAACCTTGACAAAATACCCATTCACCCATGGGAAAATGAGTCCTAGTTTGCCTTCAGAAAGTGACTTTTGGTGACTGGTAAACACCTTTATGCCCTTCTCAAATCTGCAATAAGTTTTTTGTTTATGCTAATATTGAGCTTTATATTTTTGTTTCAAGTTTGAATTTGCATAATTAGGTTGATTTTCTATTTCTAGTTTTTCTCCCAAAAGTGTTATTTGAACTTGACCCCCATCCTCAAAGCATAAGGAAATCTAAAGATTCTCACATTGAGTTGATTCAGCAAAGGGTTGTTAGTCAATTCTTTGTGGGGATCTCATTTCCTAATGAAATAGAGTGAGAAATAGGTTCACCATAACCCCATTGTAGAGACTGAAAAATGTCCTAAAGTCTACAAGCAACATTTTTCCTTAGTCATCATCCTCTAATAATTAAATAATTTTAATTATTTAATTATTCTTGATCATATTCCTTTATTAATTAAATGATTTTTTAATTATTTAATTAATTCACTTTCTAATATTTATTCTATCCTGATCAATTAAAATAAATTAATTGCGTCACTAATACCCCTTTCTTCAATAATTAGATAAATCATTAATTATTTATATTTCATCACATGTCCATAGTCAGATAATAATTATTATTTGACCTTTTATTCTTCTATAATTAAATAATTGACGAAATTATTTATTTATGTGTCTTTCTTCTCCTTTAAATAATTGATCCAAATCGATTATCCATATTCAATTTCTATTTCTTCCTTTAATTAAATTTATGAATTTAATTAAATATCCTTTTTCATTTCCTCCAAATAAATAATTTAAAATAGATTATTTATTTGCCACTTGTCATCCTCTTCCATTTTTGAATAAATTATTTAAAATAAATTATTTATCCCTCTATTTTGGTCAAAGATCCCCTGTCATTATTTCATGTCATAGTCTACATGTCCTACATGTCTGTCATAGCCGTCAGGTGTCATAGCTGTCGGCATCATATCTTTTCCATGCATGGCATATTCTGGTTGCATCAATTCTCAACCGTAGATCTTGACATCTTTCTAGAAACTCGATCTTGGCCATCCATTTCGTAACCTCCCTCTCATGAATCCTCATCCGTTGATCTTAGAATCTTTCTAGAAGATCAATCTCATCTGTCCATTCGAATGGTTGTCTATAAAAGCAACCCTTCCCCTCCATTTTCAATTTAACAGCTAATTATCTCCAAATTTCTTGCTTACTATTTGCAGGTATTTGCACAACTTCAACAACAAATCTGAGGGCAATATTGGCATAAGAAGAAATAGGAGAGACAAGAGAAAGAATCAACTTCAAAGAGGAGTGTTTTATTTCATTTGCTTTCATTTTGATTGCTCTCTTTGTTTGTATTCTCTTGTTTAGATTGGGATAATAGTTTAGAAGTGTTGGTTGTCACTTTATCTAATACTATTTGATTTTTCCCCATCTTACACCCATTGTTCATCAATCCATTTTGGTGAACCTAACCTATTTTTCCCCATTTCAGTAAAATGGGTGGAATTTTGGCTCTTGGATGGGGTTGATGGGTGATTGAGAGGATTGTATCCTTAGATTTGATTAATGGGATCAACATGATAATTTTGAACTTGAGTTGGTTGTGGAAAATTTTGATCATACATTGAATAAGGATCTTGATGGTAGTTTTATGATGTGGGTGCATTTACTTTAAGCTTAACATGGCCTCTAACTAGGTATCTATACTAGGACTATAAATATGCTTGAATGGTAGTAGATCTATACCTTGACAAGAGTAGAGATAACTCCACCAAGGTTATTGATGTTTGGATAGAATGGAGAAATTCTTAGGCATGTTCCAACTATCTCTACTTAGCTACTAGTATGTATGATTATAATATGTAGACCTTTGTCTACTTGTCAATGAACTAGCCCAATATCTAGTTATAATGGTTAAGTTTCTCAACTATAAGAACATTCAACAAAATCACCTACACATACTAATTTTTTTTTTTTTCATTCTTAATCTATGAATATGATTTATTTTTATGAACATGGTTTGGAAATCTAAAACTATGTCAAGTGTCAATGCTTGGGTTCTTAAGTGGATTCACTTATCCTCAAATTCTTAAAAATTTTATAACTAGATACTCTATTATGTGGCTCATAGTAAGAACTCCTTTATGTAGTAATAATTTATGGTCAAAATTTATTCTATGGTATTCATAGCCTAATGTTATGGTGGCCTTCCCTTTATTATTTGGATCTTTCTTGACAATTTTACGTTAAAATGGATCCAATTGCTTACAGAGTTATAGGGATGGTAACTTGAACCTTCAAGAGTGTGTTGATGTGTATCCATATTGGTAATGAAGTTTCTCTTCATGGTTATGGTGGTTTTTCTATATCACCTCAAGCATTGATGTTTATTTCTCATGGTGGGAGTGTTCTACCTATAATGATGCTCTATTACATTTGTACTGTATCCTTCACTCATGGTGGAAATTTATTAGTGTTAGTATTTTTATGTAAGTGTACTAGTTAGGATGGTTTTTGGTTTCTCATTCTCTAACCATAGATGTTACGTTAAATAGATGTAGTTTTATGTTGAGTTTTCTCTTCTTACATGATATTGTGATGACAGTGGCTTTTCAATATTTTAGGGTTTCGAGTAGGTCCTTGTGCATGGGTACATATGGATGTCATGTGCTACAAATTCTAATTGTATGTGACTAGATTAAACAATTCATAATAATTTATAAATAATGGAATGAAATAAAGTTAGAAAAACTTAGATTTTTTCTCAAAGAAATTAAGTATTATCTGATTTTTAAATATTTTCCTATAAATTTAAAACATAAAGCAAGTATTATCCAATTTTGAAATATTTGCATACGAATTTAAAACATAAAGAAATGCAAATAAAAAATAAAGAAATGCAAATTCTAGGGTAATTTTTTTCAATTTCTAGGGTTTATTTTTGGTAGAAAATTTGTAAAATAAAAACCTAATTTAAACAAAATATATAAAAAAACATAAATATATTCAACAAAATAGCAAAAAATGGAAAAAAATGTAACAAAAAACCTACTCGGGGGAATTTGGTGGTAGAAGGTTGTTGTTTGCACTTTATATCCCATTCTTTGTCATCATGTGAGCTCTAGTAAAAATGACCACATAGGGAGTTTAAAAATAATAATAATACTTTTACAAAACAAGATCTCGTTTCATAGAAAACGAGATCTCGTTTTATAGTTTAACAAGATCCCGTTTCATAGAAATTAGGATCCTATTTCATAGAAAATGGGACCTCATTTTGTAGAAAATGGGATCCTGTTTTGTAGTAAACAAGATCCCATTTTATAATTCTTGGCTCAGGATCTCATTTCTAAATAATGGGATACCGTTTCATTTTTCCTGATTTCCATCTTTTTCTAAGTTTGAAACTTCCACTAGAAGTGGAATCGTCTTCTTGTATTCACCCATTACCAAGGAACCTAAAGGGAGGTTATTTATCTTTGCAAAGTGTAGTGTAGGAAGTTGTACTCCCTTGTAGGTGATAGTACAATTTCACACTTAATTTGGACCTATTTTAGTGACCTCACATTTATGCATTTTCACCCTTCCTAAATAGGCCCTAATTCACTTTATTATGCATCCCAAAGCCATATTTTTCCCACTTTTTGAAAGGATAATTGACATTTAATTGATGCAACCAATAATTGAAACATCTTGGTGATCCCTGGACATTTTTCAGTGAAAATTGAAGTGTCTCGTTTTCTCTAGAATCTGCACCATCAAAAAGATCTCAGTGTCCTGGTTCCAACGCAACTCGAACGGAGCAAAAAGGAGTCCGTTTGCGCAAGTTATGGCCAGTCAAACCTTCGGTCAAACTAGGAACAGAGGGCATCCAGGAAGCGAAAAAAATGATTGTTTCATAAATCAACCGAAGCAGCGTCAAGTCGAAGAGCTCGTTCGAGATGATTCTGACAACGTTCGTTTCGTCGAAATCCGACATCGGAGGCTCAAGATACAGCTGGTCAAAGTTTCAGGTTGACTTGGTGGACTGAAGGTACAGTGATGACGTCATCATCCGTACAGCTGACATCAGCACATGGTATGAAATCTGAAATGAAACCAATCAGGTGGCGACACGTGTCTTTTCCGTACAGTTGTTCACATAGTTAGCAGGTCCGTAGCTCGGTCAGCGGGTCCAGTCAGCATTTGCGTGGCGGTTGAGTCAGCATACAGGCGGCAGTGACGTGTCTCTTCCAGCCAATCAGATGTTGCCACGTAGCATTCCCATGGCATGCCACATGTCCTGAGTTCTTCCGTCGGTGTCGGTGTTTGTTAAAAAGGTTGTTGAGGAATTCGAACCTCCAACCTCTCTCCACCAAACTTAGCCCGTAGCCGTTCCACTATATCCGCGTCCGTTACTAGTTATAATGCCGGTTTTGTTTTGTTATTTTAAAATTGGCATATTACTATTTAAATGCCAGCCGGCGGGTTTGGAACCCCGAACCGGCCGGCTAACAAAACTAATAGCCACCGGTGAGCCATGCGATGGCTTTGTAATAGTTGTAGCGTTGGTTAGTTTTGTTATGGTTTCAAACCCGATAGCCATAGAATTTAAACAATTCCCTCCTAATTTGAAATTTAAAACAAACATTAATCTTTTTAAAGATTAAATCAAAACTTCCCAACGACCCTAAGCCCGAGAATGAAACAATAAAGGGCTTAAATTTATTTTTTGGGATTTATCAAAGATTTATTATGTAAAATGAGGGGATTATGTGAGATATGGGAATATTGTAAAATCAATTGGTTAGTAACCAATTTGATTCATTTTTTTGTATAAAAAGGGGTGTGAGGTGAGAGTGGAGATTAAGTTTTCTTTCAGGTGACGAAGTCTTGAAGCTGTGGAGATAATCAGAAGAGAGGTCTTGTAGAGATTCCATTCTTGCACGTCAGAGCGTTGTTATGCTGCCGAAGTGCTTGGAGAATGATTGTGGTGCTTTGTAATTGATTTTTGGAGTTAATCGGATCGGTCTCTCTATTGGAGTGGACCCAGAGACGTAGTCACGTTTGTGACGAACTCCGTAATCAAACACTATTTGCACTTCTCTTCTTCTCTCTCTTTCTTTCTCTCATTTCCTTCCTTTCTGTTATAATCACCTTCTTATTACTTTCATTTTGTTATTTCCGTAAGTTAATTTTGATTTAGTTAACTTGGAATAATCATTGTAAAAATTAAGCATTTAAATACTGCAATCTAGTCTAGATCCTATACAGATCAAGTGGTATCAGAGCTCAGTTGACTATTATTGCAGTTATTTGTTTTCTTGAATGCTAACGAGATCCAGGATTCAGAAGGGTGAAGGCAAGCTCGAAGACTTTAATCCTGAGATCGGGAAGCGTAGAACATTTCTGAAAATGTTTGTTTCTGGAATGGAGGTTCCTGAAGAAATCAATGAGCAGGAATTTCGAAGAGCATTCCTTGAGATGAAGGCTAAGGTGGACATTCTTTTTCAAGAGAGACAAGAGCGAAAAGGACATGAAGGAGGTTCGTCAAAGCAAGAAGATTGCAAAGACAAGAAAGGGAAACATCATGGAGATGGTGACAAGCAACCAGATCCACCCTCTTCTTCTTCTCCTCCCTCTTCTCCTTCTTCTCCTTCTTCTCCATCTTCTCCTCATTCTATTTCTTCTAATCCTTTCAAGAGTGGGTATAAGCCTAAAATTAAATTGGATGTAAAATTTGATTTACCAAAGTATTGTGGTGAACTTAATGCTAAAAAATTGGATGATTGGATTCAGCAAGTAGAAGTCTATTGTAGAGTCCAGAACCTATTAGATGATGTTGATAGGATCCAATTAGCTACTCTTCGGTTAGGAGGTACAGCCTTAACCTGGTGGGAGAGTAAGTCTAAGGCAGAAGTTTCACAACATGGTAGAGTCAGTTTAACTTGGGCAGAGTTTGTTAATGCTCTTAAGAAGCAGTTTTATCCCTTAGGCCATATGCAACAGTTAATGATGGACTGGAAAATGTTTAGGCAAGGGAAGGGTCAATCTGTCCAGGAGTACACCCATGAATTTAGGAAAAGGGCTATTGCTTTGAATGTTCCTTTGTACACCCAAGACACCTTGTTGAAATACATAGGAGGTCTGCATTCCTACCTTAGACATTCCATTTTGGTATTGAACCCTTGTAATTTGGATGAAGTGTCTGTTCAAGCTACACACTTAGAGACAAGGGGTAAAGGTTCCTTTATTGATAATGATAACTCTGTAAAGAAATCTTCTAAAGTTGCAGAGACAGGGAAAGGAAAGAAGGTAGCTACAATTAAGAAGGATGACAAGCTTTCTTGCTCTCATTGTGACAGGAAGGGTCATGATGAAGATCATTGTTGGAAGTTGCATCCCGAATTGAAGCCTAAGTGGGCTCAAAGACAAAATCAGAAACAGAAGGGTAAGGAGAAATCCACAAATGTTGTTTTGGATCTTGGTTCCAATTCAGATGATGAAACTAAGATAACAGCTATGGGTCTGAAAGGTAAAGCTCCTAATTTCAGTGTTTCCTTTGATAGTTGTGCTTCTACTTCTACAGTTAATGATTTCTCTGAAGATAAGAAAAGGAATGAGCTTTTTCATTTAAGGGTTGTTGCTAAGAATAGTAAAATGATGCACTCATAGATAGTGGTTCTCAAGTTAATTTGATTTCAGAAAGTGTTGTAAGAACTTGGGATTAAAAACTACATTGCATAAGAAACCTTATCCACTAGGCTGGATTTGTGAAAATGATAAGTTGCAAGTAACAAGGCAATGCACTTTAAGATTCACAATCACTAGTAAATTTGTGGATGAAGTACAGTTTGATGTGGTTCCACTGGATATCTGTGGGATAGTGCTTGGTAGCCCTTACTTATATGACAGGAAAGCTATATTCTACAGGGAACAAAATCATTATCACTTGTTTAAAGATGGCATTCAGTATATTGTACATTCTCACAGGATTAAGACTGATCATTCTTTTGCAAACACAGGGCAGTTAAAGAGGGTAATTAATGCAAGTAAAGAGTTAACTCTTATGTCTGTCAGTACAGGTGGTTCTAAACTTGAACTTGGAGTAGCTAACCAGGGTCAGATGTTGCAGGATGCACCTGCAGTACAGCATGAGAAAAAGATGATTGAAAGCATTGATGGATCCTTGGGTAAAAATGTTCCTGTTGTAAAGGATCAAATTGTTGTTAACTTATTCTCTTTCATTTCTGCATTGTTGTTCAGCTTGATGCTAGTCAATTTTTGTTGGTTAGTGGCTACGGCAATTGATGTAGATGCTTATGGAAGTGATAAAGTTATGTTTATGTTCAACAATATTGTTGCATTCTTGATTATGCTTGTGAGTCAGGTATTCAGATGTACAGAGGATACAGGACAAGTGGGGAGGCCAAGTCCTCACTTAATGTCAGATTAAATGCCACTTTTGGAGGTCCAAAAGGTCTTTAGTGGGGAGGCCTGATCCGGTGGACATTTTTTCAGTGAAAATTGAAGTGTTCCATTTCTCTCCAAAATCAGCACCATTAGAAAGAGCTCGATGTCCTGGTTCCAACGCAACTCGAACGGAGCGAAAAGGAGTCCGTTTGCACGAGTTATAGCCAGTCAAACCTTCGGTGAAACTGCGAACAGAGGGCGTCCAGGAAGTGAAAAAAATGATTGTTTCATAAATCAACCAAAGTAGTGTCAAGTCGAAGAGCTCATCGAGATGATTCTGACGACGTTCGTTTCGTCGAAATCTGACATTGGAGGCTCAAGATACAGCTGGTCAAAGTTTCCGGTTTGACTTGTGGATTGAAGGTACAGTGATGATGTCATCATCCGTACAGATGACGTCAGCACGTGGTACGGAATCTAATGTGGAAAAATCAGAGTGTGACATGTGGCATTTGTATGGACCAATCATAGAGTGACATGTGGCAGTCCGTACGCCCAGTCAGCAGTCCGTACGCCCAGCCAGCATGTCTAGTCAGCATGCCACATCATCCGAGTCAGTGTTGAGTTGTCGTCCACGTCAGTGCTATTGGCCAATCAGATTTTGCCACGTGGCACCCTCCTGGTGCGACACGTGGCGCTCTCTTCCATCTCTATCCGCGTTGGTTGAAAAGTTGTTTTGTTTGTTAAAAAGGTTGTTGGGGAATTCAAACCTCCAACCTCTCTCCACCAAACTTAGCCCGTAGTCGTTCCACTATATCCGCGTCCATTACTAGTTATAATGCCGGTTTTGTTTTGTTATTTTAAAATTGGCATATTACTATTTAAATGCCAGCCGGCGGGTTTGGAACCCCGAACCGGCCGGCTAACAAAACTAATAGCCACCGGTGAGCCATGCGATGGCTTTGTAATAGTTGTAGCGTTGGTTAGTTTTGTTATGGTTTC